>JAWQUT010000355.1:562240-585944 GCA_033807755.1 Ellobium chinense | reverse complement strand
GAGAGAGAGAGAGAGAGAGAGAGAGAGAGAGAGAGAGAAGCCCTCTGATGTAATCCGTTCCAAAACTCATTTGTTTTAAACGCAACTTTTCCAGGAAGCGAAGGGACACAACCAGGAAATTGATATTGAAACAAGCACAAAGGGGGACGACTCCTTTCACGAAACTGCCCCGCTCCGTAAAATGGAAACAGACCCACTGAATTTATTTTGCTTGATGAGACCGGCCCGTAACTCAATAAAGCAAATAGCATTGGGCTGCTATGCTTTACTCAGTTTGCAAGCAGAGGCGGAGACCAGACATGACTGTAGGATGGATGAGTCAGTATGAAGAGGTTTGGGCTAACGCAAGGGTAGGACGAATCAGTCTTTTCATCACAATGGATGGATGGATGGATGGATGGATGGATTGAAAGAAATATTACATTGTTCATGACATCTGATACAATATTACAACATCGCACTAAATTCTCTAAGCTGTAGCCGGTGCCATTTCATCTTCGCCTGCCTTACCCTCTGCCGCTGTTTTCTCCTTCTGCCATCTTCGTCGTCCTTTCCTCCTCATCCTTATTCTTCGTGCTTTCCTTCCCTCAGTGATCACCCACATAAGTAAACTTCAGAGGTACCTCGATATTAAGTACAGTACTCATTTAACAAGTATACCCTATTAAGTATGGATTTCATAAGCACGGATTCATTATTATTCTATCATATTCATTGTTCAGACGGACCTTGATATTAAGTGCATCTCACTATTAAGTATACTTTTTCTATCCATGTAGGTAATACTTATGTAGGTCTCTAGACTGCTGTACATAGAACCTCGATATAAAGTATGTCTAGCTGGATAGAAATCATGGACTGGTTCCCTGCAAATTCAAGTTCTTGTGATTCACATGCGCACATCTACTTTGTGAGCTTCACGTGGGTACTATCTACCACCTGAGGGGTGACCAAAATGCGTGCAGCTTGTCAGTCTAATGATGGCTGATTCGAATGCCATCATTGTAATGTTTATAATGCATCAGACATATTTTTTTTTTTTTACATTTCCACCACTGGGAATGTATATATACCGGACACCTGGTCCTCTACCGCGCACCAACCAAGAACAGCAAGCTATGATGCCATCTTTCTTGCACATAGCTGGGTACTTAACAATGTTATCAACTGTCCTACACACATTTATTGGGCCAGTCCAAATCTCCCTGGATTATTCTTGGAAATTGCATAGTTTTAGGGTGATAATCCCACACAATTTAAATACATTTAGTATTCAGTAAACTAGTAGCGGCACTCAAATTCTTCCCAGAGAGTTGATAAAGGTGTTGACATAAAGTGGAACTCTGTTAACACAACCATTACTGAACACATTCCCTTGTTTAATATGTTGTCATTCAAACGACCAACTCCTTTGTACCTTACAAAATCACTTCGGATGGCACAAAACGTCTGTTAACACATCATCAAAAGTGTGGTCCCAAGAGTAAAGTGTAGTATCAGAGCTCCACTGTGTGTGCCCTGCCGGGGTGTTTATTGGCATGGACGGGCATTACTTGATAAAAGACAGATGAACTGCATCATCTTTTTTTGTTTTGCTATTAGGTACTAGAAATAATACTGCAAAGCGTTTACTTCCATGGTGTTATTTTTTGCCCATCCTCTTCATTAAAATTTTGGAACCGCCCCTGATTACGAAGTTCCCTTTCATACCCATGGGGGACAACCACAAGTACATGTACATGTGATTATTCTTCAAAATGAAACGAGTGCCGTCCCTTGGTCCACAAATCTCCCTTGAAAGATTGCCGGCGCGTTCTCATTGGACATTTTCAGGGATGTTAAAAAAGAGAAACATTTGTATGCGCTATTGTCAAACAGCTCAAGCCTCGTTTTCGATGAGTAATGAAAGTACTTGGGCTCTAATGTAATTACATCCCATCTAAAAAGAGGAATTTAATCTGGAGAAATGGAGAAATTACGGTAGAACTCTCATTACTCGAGACATCCCTTCTAGAAGCATGTTCCAATCTTACAGCATTCAAAGAAAAACTTAAAAAAAAACAACCACCAAAAACCTAGTGTTCATATCATATGACTCTTCCTGCGTTCACTTAAGCATACTTTTTTAAGGGGCAAAATGACAGAAAGAGTAAGCAAGAGAAAGAGAGAGAGAGAGAGAGAGAGAGAGAGAGAGAGAGAGAGAGAGAAAAAAACATAGATTTAAGCAAGGTGGATAATAGAGGGCATAACATGGCAGTACTATGGATTTTCTAGACAAAACACAAGTTGATACTCTTTTTTGTGTGTGTGGAAAACGTGTTTAAAGAGGAGCTCTGCTCACTCTTTCTATTTTACTCTTCCCTGCCCTACAAACTATGGCTTTCTATTGAGCATGACTTGCGTTTTGGCTGACCAGGGCAAATTGGACTCCGTGTTTAAACTATGATATCCTTGAGTATGACAAGACAATAACAGGACTAGAATAAGTGGCCAAATTAACCCGGCAGCCAGCTTAATCTGGGGACATGATAAAAAATGAGATTTATTGTATATCAGCTATTAAACTGGGGTCATGAATTATGCAGTTTCATATCTTCCTATTGTCTGCATAGTGCATACTTTTATTACAGAAAGAAAGCAGAAGATGATTATTTCACATTCCTGACTTTTTGATACCACTATGAAATTTTCATTTGCTGAGTTGTTTATGAACATGCTTTATTTACTTCTTGGAAACAGAACATAAGGTAGATTACAGAATATAGAAATGTAACTCCTACGCTGTACACATTTCAGACTCTGTATACAGTAACAAAGAGTTAAGAACAGAATGAAGAAAGGGACGTACAGATGGATGGATGGATGAATGGATGGACAGACGGACAGAGGGACAGACAGTGGCAGGCTGGCCAGCCAGCCAATCAGGCAGGCAGGTGGGTGGGTGGGTGCGTGGATAAGCAGGTAAGTACACAGATAGGTGGAAAGACAGAGAGAGAGACGGAGAGACTGACAGTCAGATAAGCATGCAGATTAATAGTCTGACAGTCAGCCATGAAAAGATGGATGGACAGACAAATAAACAGACAGACGGATAAACAAAAAATGGAGAGACAGAGAAATGACTGAATGGGCCAACACAACCATCTACTGAGATCATATCAAGGTAACTTTAGTATCCATTCAAAAAAACAGTTTTGATAACAATGGGCAAAAGACATAGCTTCCAGGCATTATTTCATAGAGGCATGTGATATTGTGCAGATGTGTTTATCCAGATATTGTGCCCGTGCATGTGTGTGGAGTGATCCCTTTACACACTCTGATCCAACAGGCCATTTCACACATCATCCACAGCATGAAACTCCTAATCACACTTTCTCAGTTGCTCATCTTATTGTCATTTACACACTCCAGAGTTATAGTCAATAGCATATCATGGTCTTGGTGCTAAATACACTGTCTTTGTTAGCTACAGGGATAATGTACCAGTGTCATGATATTTTTGCTTAGAGATATTTATAGTGGTAATGGAGTTTCACATGGACATTAGAGGTAAAATAATACTGTAGATGTGCTGGATTAAGCATGCCTGACAATAAGACAACAAAGTGTTGATCGAGTTGACTGAAGTCTATAAAGATTTATAGTGAACTTGACAAATTTGAATTCCCCTTCTCTAGTCCCTTCCTCAATATCTCTATACATGGACAGTGCTGTCCATCAGATTGAGCAGCTCAGTTAATCACACACTTTTGTGCAAGAGGGGTGACTTGTAGGGGTGTAATGATGCGAAATGAGCAGGCAACCATCTGTCATACTTCCACCTGGAATATAATATAATCATGGAGTTCTGTCCAAATTGCATCAGACCACACTATTTCAGCAGGTCTCCACACCCTAATTCTAGTGCCAGCTTGAATGAACAATAGAAGTTAAACTTAAAACAGAGTAAAGCACATTTTAGTTTAAATTTAACTAATTTCTTGCATACATTTGTGATAATTTCCACCAGAGTTCTTGCACAATAATTTGTTTATATGATCTTAGTGCTACCAAAATCAAACTCAAATGAACCACTGACAATCAACTTTGTCTATAAAATTATTTGCATATCTCTCTGGTCCTAATCTGGAGTTAAGCCTTGTCATCAGTGCACATTGGCCAAACAACAAAGCAGATTGTGCACTGACTGAACAGCTTAACTCCTACCTGTCTGTAACATTAACATTCCATGGAAGTTTTGCCTCACCTTTAGTAGAAGTTTTATCTCACTTTGCTAGGTTGCCAAGTATAATTTATTTACAATTGCACTGAGAGATAAGCATATGAGGCATGACCAGAAAAATATCATAGTCAATGAACAATTAACATCAACATAGCAAAATTAATTAAGCTCAGTATGCCCATACAACTCACCCTGGCTTGGTCCCAGAATATAGACCTTATACTGTGCAGTCAATTGTTTAGTCACAAACCCTTAGGAGCACGGAAAATGTTGCAATTAAACAAAGTTGAGACTTTCCAGTCATATAATTATACACACAGTTTATTAGATGGAAAATGTTGTCATTATCCAGATTGCAATTAAGCAGAACCAACAATATTTCACTGGCTCATACCTCTTTCGTGGTGGGAAATATATCTTCATCTTCATTCAGTTAATTTCACCATGTGGTAAAATATTTGTCTCACATCATATAACCGAATTTTCCCTGTATTTTCTCCAATGCTGTTGAATTCTTTTGGCCCATATAGATCTTGTCGCAGGTCTTTTCAGTTTATTCACAGAATACTAGACCACTGTGGCCAGAAGTACCTTGTGCTGTGTGAAACAACTTCACAAATTTCTGACAGAATATCTGGTGCTTCTGATATTTTTTACAAATTTTATGTGTTGTATTGAACTCACTCTATGAACACGTTACTGAAAATGAGGGAATTTGCTTAACATTGTCATGTAATGTGGTTGATTCCATTAAATTGCAATAACGGCAACTTCTACTTCGTCGCAACTCTTTCCACAAAACAAAATTCTATACTTCTATATAAAAGTTATCGTATTATTACAACTTCTTTTAATTGCAATTTTTGCCATGCTTTAACAGAGTTGCTATTAAACAGAATTGACAGTTCCACTTAAATAGATTCGTAATTCTGGCAGGTCACATAGCTCAGTTGTTCATAGTGATTTTTGACTGGCAATCACTCTCCAACATAAATGTATCACAGAAAGTAAAAGTCGATGTCAGTTGTGCAAGTTTCTCTGACAACCAGCAGTGCCATTCAGCAAGAACAGAGGGCATCACAGCAGTTTGTGACTAGCACACAATCATCATTTCTGTAGCTGTTACAGAAAACTAAAATCCTTGTTAGTGGCGTGAAAAATCAGTCAGCCAATAGCATTTTGTATCAGAAACCAGGTTTGCCACAATAGCTTGTGAGTGATTAGTGCTCTTCATTTTTGAAGTGTGTCAAACTAGACTGAGATCACTGTCCATGAAACAGAGTTTTAAAGTAGCCAACAGGATCTCTCAACAGAGACTTTAGGTTATCTGACGAGGCTTCTGATTGGCTGTCCTTCTGCATCTCACTTGAAGACACGTGTTCCTTGAGAGGTATCAGTCCTCGTTTTGCTTTTCCGGATGCGTTAAAGCGAAGCTGGGTGACAAAATATGCAAAAGCTTCAAGGAGTCCTTCTCCACTGGTTGCAGAGCATGGCATCACGAACACAGCTGAAAAAAGATATGAGGAAAGTAGTCATTCACACAAAAGAAACATATCATATAAAGTATACACTTGGTGACTTAGTTTCGTTATTTTTTTCAAGTAGACAATATGTAATCCCTCTCCTCTGCACATACATACACACACCATAAATATATTCAGCCACTCCTTACACCCACTCCACACACACACACACACACACACGCATGCATAAATGCATGTATGCACACACGCATGCATAAATGCATGTATGCACACACGCATGCATGCATGCACGCACACATGCACAGAGCGAGTACACATCAAGCTATACAGCAGAAATAAAAAACATAGAATGGAACGTTTACTAATAAACAACAAAAAAGTCTAAAGAGAAAAGGAGGTGGAGAAATCGAGAGACTTTATCACTTTATGACAGAGAAGAGGACAGTGATGAGAATGAATGCAGAAATAATAAAGGAAAGGAACACCCTTACTGTGGACTAGAATGAGGAAAAATAGAACTTCTGATAAAAGGTATCACTCATGGCCAAACAGAAAAGAAGACAGAAAAAAAGAAAGGTGAAAATGGGAAAGAGATATGAGGTGTTAGAGA
This sequence comes from Ellobium chinense, assembly GCA_033807755.1. Lineage (NCBI taxonomy): Eukaryota > Metazoa > Mollusca > Gastropoda > Ellobiida > Ellobiidae > Ellobium > Ellobium chinense. The sequence goes on along the minus strand of JAWQUT010000355.1, from coordinate 579,625 downwards.
GAGAGAGACAGAGAGAGAGAGAGAAAGAGAGAGAGAGAAAAGAGAGAGAGAGAGAGAAAAGAGAGAGAGAGAGAGAGAAAAGAGAGAGAGAAAGAGACAAAGAGATACAGAGAAAGAGAGTATAATACTTTTATGATCAGAGAAACAGAGCTTCTGAACTAAATCATCTGTTTCAGTCATAGAAAAAATAGGCTAGATGAAAAAAAGAGATCAGAATGCAAAACCCAGAGAGAGAGAAAGACAGCAGTGCCCTTACTGTGTGGACTATGATGAGTGAATGTGTACTTCTGCACCAAAGCATCCTCAATTTCCTGTGCTGACAATGCTCCCTCCATGTCCTGTTTGTTTGCCAGTACCATAACAACAGTGTCTCTTGTTTCATCTTCCTTCAAAACCAAAAGTTTCAGATAATTAAGGAAGGGTATTAACAGTAAAACCCTAACATTACTATCCTTTGCACCCAGCATCTAAGACTGTGTAATTCAATTTATTCATCAGTCAATAACAGTTTATACAGTAAAACCCTAATTTATCACCCTTTGGACTAGGCATGCAAGACTGTGATTCATTTCATTCAGTAATGTATGTACAGTAAAACTCTTCAGTATATCACCATCGTCTAACTGTCACAGCCTCTCTAATTAACTCATTATTTCCATCCCTCCCCTGCTCCAAATCTCATACAGAACTAATATTTAATATCATTCTAACTCCATTAGATAATAAAGCCATCATATCCACAATGCATACTGTAAAGTCAACTATAACAACTTTTATGCCAGAACAATATCATTCCTGTAACCACTTCAACATCTGATTGTTGATACACATTTCTACACTTTTTTTCCTGCCCTTTTGGCAGCCCAAACTTCTCTCCAATAATGTTTTCCCTCCAACTCTGCTAATTCTCCCTGGTGACCAACTTAGACTATACTGAATGTAAGTCTAACTGAAGAGGATTTTTTTTGAAAATTCAGTAAACAGACCATGACTGTTTTTTATATAAAGGGAAATAATGTAAGGATTTTTGCTTTTTACGAGATACCAACTGAATCTTTAGTTGCCACTCATAAGTGCATTAAGATATCAGGCTCATTTTTTTTTGTTAATGGATTGAATTACACAAAAAAATGCATCTCTGAAGACACTATCAACTTATTTTCAACACAAGTGAACTTACTGAGTTTTGAAACAACATTCTTCACTCGTTGCACCTCTGTAACTCCCCAATTTAATTTCAGACACTAGAGACTTGAGTTACACGGAAGAGAGTAATTAAAAAGATAAAACTTTACATACCCAGAGGATGAATTTCACAAGTTCCTCTAAAGCCTCATTCAGCCTTTCCTTATCATAACTGTCTATGAGGTATATACTCCCTTGAGCGTCTGGATAGTAGTGACGGATCAATGGTCTCTGGTAAGGGAGAGTGACAGTAAAGTGAAACAAAATGGAACCCTGATGACATCAACTTCTAAATTCTAACCACAAAAGGGCATATCTCATGTCATACCACAATCACCATTCTTTAAAAAAAAATGTTATGTTCATGATCTCCATTCTAGAATCAATCTCCTAACAAAATCTAAAAATCATTTTACAAATGCTCTAAATACATTAATAGAAATTACACAAGACTAATTTTGCTTTAGCAAATAGTAATCTTCAAACAGAATTACTCAGATTTCTCAAAGACAATTCTGACAAAGATAAGTCCTCTTATCATGAGATGTTAATCTAGCTCTTGAGAGCATATTTTGCTGAAGCATGTGCTATCAATAGGAAAAAAATAGGAGGACTTTTTTTATGCGGAAGTAGTAGGGAGCAGAATCCTTAAATAACTTCATACACTCAAACACACTTATTACCAAATTTACAGGATGCCCTGTCACATTAAAGGGACAGGATAAGTTATTCATTAACACAGCCTAATAAGTCTATATCAGTTTTTTATAAAATTTAAACCGTGTGTATTTTTCCTCTTACCTGATAGTTTCTGGGAAAACACTGCAAGAATTTTGAGATTCTTACCCTGGTATGCTGCCATAACTCATATTGCATGATGCCAAAATGTGAGATAGGCTAGAAGACAGTTGATCTACATGGTTTGCTCATGCATCTGCACCAATCAACTGCTGACTTTTCTCACGTTATGATTTCACACCACAAAAGTAATGGCAGTATAGGGAGGCAGAAGGCAAATGTAAGCGGTTTAAAGTTTTTGAAAAAATAATGGTTTTTTTTTAGGCTGTGAAGAGGTATTCATCCCTGTCCCTTTAAGCACAGTTTGTATTATGTCCATATCACTGTCATAAGCCAGCTATTGCTTTGGGATTTGGAAAATGTTTCAGACCAGTGTTAGTCTCAGGGATGGCACTTGCTTTTCATGAAATTCTCTTGTAGGTTATATCATTTTGTTGAAAAGCACTCTTTTGTAAGAGCACAAGTACATGTACATTCTCTATACAGAAGTAAAAAAGGATGTTCAAGACAATCCTTCAGTACAGAAAACAAGCAAATTTTCAGCCTGTTAAAGAGCCTTCTCGGAAAGACAATATTTTCTGATTTTGGAGAATTCTATGAAGAGTAGGTTTGTTATAATCATTTTTGTATTAAGCATGTCTGAGGGCACCTGTGATGAAATATCCCCTCCAGAAGTCTCCAAACTGGGTCTGGACCTTGTGAGACAATAAATAATTACAACTAAGTAGCTCAACAAATGTCAGCAACAAGAACAAAGCATGCAAATAGAAAAGATTGTGAAATGTCCAAGTGAAGGACAGGAGAATGACTCACTATTTTATCACGCCCACCAATGTCCCAGCATGTGATATCCACTCCATCAACTTGCACTGTCTCAACATTAAATCCTGTGAATATTCATAAAGATACAACAATGTGATAGCTATTGATGAAAAATTTGTCTGGTGGTTGATATAAATGCCGTTACTGGTTTTGCATGCATAACTTTGTAACAGTGTTGAACAGTTTGATGGTGATGCTGATAATAACTACTAAATGCACTCAAATGCAATGTTAACCCCTTCACTGCCAAGGATCACAAATAAAATCTTCAACTCAAAGCATAAAACATCAAAATAATTCCGAATCGTCATTAATGTAATCAATTTTTTTAGGAAGAGACAATATTATGCCACTAAAGAAATAAAGTGTAGCAGACATGGACTCTATCTGTTTTTATTCTTTCTAAAACCCTGCCATCATAGGCCTGAGAATTTCTTGGGTTTACAAGACAATGAAGAGGTTAAGAAAAGGAATGAAAATTAAAATTATCACACTGATAATAATAATTCAAGATATTTGATATTTAACTTAACTTACCCCAAAAGAAAGGGCACTTCTGCTTTGAACATTCAGCTATTCTTTATGTCATATAATTTTATTGCCTGTCTTATTCAAAGTGTTCTCCAGATCATGAGTTGGGGGACATACTTCTTCCTTGTTATAATTCTGAAGCGGAAGTTGTATATTTTTTTAGGGATTTTAGATTTTTCTCAAGTAATGCAAACTTTAGAGTGCAAGAAAGAAGGGGAGATTGACATGCAACCAATGTATATATTTAGGGGGAGGATTTCGAAATTTAAAAGATGAATTGTGCACTCGAGCTGACTGGAGTGAACGCACTTATCAAATTTACATTTGCATGTTTCGTACATGGGTCAAGGTTCTTAACACCTTCCTTCTCAAATTCAACTTGATCAGAACAATGATGATGTGGCACTTGTTGTGATTACGGCAGTTGAAGCAAGACACTATTTATGATCATAAGGATGATGAAAATGATGATAATATTAAATAACTTAATCATAGATCTGAATGATGAATATAAATAGTCAAATTGTGGTTGCAACAATAATTTCATTTTCTCACTGTCTCAAATGAAAAGGAGCAGTTATGTAAAGGAGTGACTTGATTGTGATTATCCAGACAAAGTCAGAATTGGTGGTTGTGGATGTCACACTGACTATAACAACAATGAAAGTAAAGATTTAGTATAAAAATATAGATGATGTGGCAAAAAAGATGACACTGATGTCTTAGGAGCAATCTACCAAATTTATAGCTGATGGAAGTGTGTCATCTACTTTACCCTCAAGTCTAAGAAAGCTTAACTTTAGAATCTCACTACATCAAAATTTTCTAAAATTTCCAAAGGTTGCCATCATGATGATGGTGAAAATATTTTTACAGCTGATCACGATGGTGATAATTTTTATGGCTGTAAGGAAGATACTGGAGATGACTCCTAACATCCTGTTCACTTCACAGAGCATGATATCTAACTTAGTGATATATCTGTAGCCTATAATACCTATGGTTGGTATGGTGGTGACAATCTCTCCAAGTTTCATCTTGTACAATACAGTTGTCTTTCCTGCGGCATCCAATCCTGAAGAAAATGTAACAAAAAGGTAATCTTATTAAATTTGCTGATTAAAGCAAAAAATCTTTATAAATCCAGTTGCTGGCCATTACTTCATTAGCCCAGTCAGCTATTTCATCCCCATCATGGACCTTGAATATCATTATAACATATAGACAACCAAAGAATAATGTGGTGCAACATTCTAACATGTTTAATGATCTAACAGGTGGTTAGTTTTCTTGTTTCTTACTAGGGCTAAGATTATTCAGATAGACTAGTGAGTGCTTATCCTCACTTTACTACAACAATGATAAATAAATAATGGAAATATTTTTTTCACATCTCTGTGAGAGTGCAGTTGAAACATTTTGATGGTATTTTGGTGAGAAAATATTTGTGCATAATTTTTTTCTTTATTTTGTCACTTTAGGCCTTTTTTTCATAAATAACATGGTACCCTTTTAAATAAATTTTAATGGCCCAAGTCTAACATAGGTTATTTTTGTAGCAAAATGACATTGTACGTGTGGATTACAGTGAAGAAGAGGAGTGGTTATCTGAAGGAATGAGTGAAATGATAAATATACAGTTATTGTTAATTAACATCATCACAATCCTCAACAATACAAAACACATTAACAGTACAATAACAATATAATAATGGTGATTCATAGCAACTAAAAATGACGATGAATTGAAAAAAAAGAGAAGTAAATGGAACCAGACTCTAGGGGTCTGTAACAACAACTACAGCAATAAGTTTAACTTACCTTGCATGATAATCTTCTTTTTCTCCGGACGACAGAACCAATTACCCATTTTGCAACTGAGGTGGGAGTGTACTAGTCTAGTTCAACAAAACTCCACACAGAGTAGACTAGTAAGGTAACTATTCACCTCTCTCCTCATATGGACCCCAAAGGTAAAACTTCTGGCCCTATACCTATATCTAGACTCTCTGAGTGATCTATTAAGCAGTTAACTAATCAAGTAACTTCTTAAGTTTATGAAGCTACTAGTCTATCCCATGTATAATGTCTGGGGGCCAAATAACTTGTAGTCAACTTGTAAACAGTTGAACACGTTATAAATAAGAAGCAGAAGACTAGACTAGATCTAATAAATTGTTATATAAATATATAGACTAAAATATAGACCTATTTTTTTTCCTTCACTGTTCACACCATTATTATTGTTAGATCTAGATCTAGATCTAGCTAGATCCAGTCAAGTGTCTAGTCACCCCTGTTGAATGGGACATATCCTTATCCTGTGTGCTTTTCTATCAGTGTCGAACACGGATGTGGTGACAGACACAAACGTAGATTGTTGGAGTGGCTGGCCGGAACAAGGCTACTGTACTATTTTCAGTTACCTCCACGTTGGTCGTCACCAACCTGGCCGGATGTAAACAAACTATGGGAAGCAAGAAGTATACGGGGAACAATCCATGTTAATAGTAAAGCTCAACAGAGCGAGCGTCTTTACTTCCCCTTTTCTCTGAATTGGTTTCCGCGACCTCACGGTTGAGTTTGGTGGAGCAACGACTCACTTAACAAACCAGTTAACCAATCCAGAGGCACCCGGTGACCCTTCCTCCCCTTCCAATCACCTGGATCCGCCAATGCAGTCTGATAGGAATGAGATGTCCGTGTGGTTTGCAACGAACGTATTAAGTAAAACATCCCATTTAGCATGTTTCTCATATAAACAGAACATTATTAAACTGACATAATCTTGAGAGGTCAATCTAGGAGAGCGTGGCAATGAGAGAAGCACGCGGCTCAAGTCAGAGAAAGAAAGAAGGATAAGAGAGAGGCAGAGAGAGAGAGAGATGGAGAAAGGAAGAGGAGGTTGGGAGGAAAGAGACGGGGAAGAAGTGGCTCGCTTATTTGTTAGTATTTCAAATATTGACAAGAGGGGATATAATAGATAGTGAGCAATTTTCATTATCTGTCAAAAAAAAATGAAAATAAGAAAGATAATGATGGTGATAATAATAAGAATACGATGAAGAATAATGATAATGATAATGATGATTTTAATAATAATAACAGTAATGTGGTTTATTAGAAGCATCACTCCCAAGCAACAATTCACTCCTGGATTTGATATACACGTCACTCAGTGACTTTATCTTACGGAACATTCAGCGGCAATGCCGTTTTACAAGCACGATTCACTAGCACTTTGCACGTGGCTTTCACTGGCTATAACCAGGCACAGTATTTATAGAAGGATGGAATGAGCAGCTTTCTTTATTACTAAACCCATGACCCTTTAATGCTGAGTGCAACGCCAGGACCATTCATTCATGTTGTCTCATAGCCTGCTGTTTAAAGTCTTCAATTCACTACTCCACAATCTGTCTCTTCCAGTGGCTGGTTGTCATTAACCGCAACCCATGCAATGCCGGGTAGAATTTGGGTAAACAAAAAAAAAAAAAAAGAAACGGTGCAGCGACCAAGCCAAATCCAAACACCTATATCCTGCTTTGTTGTGTGTATTCAAATTTCCATTCATCTTGTGCACCACGTTCTTTAAAAGGAACAGAGGTAGATATTTGCTTCACAGCCTAAAAACTCCACATCATTTTTTTTTCAGAAACCTCGTACATTTTACATCCGCCTGACCATTTCTGAGAAAACACTGTTGGAATGTCGGGATTTTCACCCTGTGCAGAAACTCTATGATGGGTCAGTGCAGGACCTGGATCACACCACATCCTTCATAGAGGCCAGTGGCCTGCTAATCTGACAGGAGGAACGAAGAAGAAGAAGAAGAAGAAGAAGAAGAAGAAGAAGAAGAAGAAGAAGAAGAAGANTGTGGGCCGGTGGCGAGAGAGAGCACAGAGAAGCACACACATTTAACCAGAGTACAACCAGGACGCAGAATCTTCATTGACTGGGTGTGTGGTGCACACTTTTATTGAACCACTATATAAGTAAAGCATGAAGTTGAGGAAAAAATACCAAAACGGAAAAAACCCAACCAGCCTAAGGCTGTGGAAGACAGAAGAAAATAAAAACAAGTTATTGACACGCAAAGTATAGTTATTTCATGACAAAATGGCATATTTGACTATTTACAGTACATATTGATGTATGACAAATGAGGACTAAAAATAACGTACGATGATAAGGACATAACTGCAAATATAGTGAGGATAAATGCACTATTTTAAAAGTCATCAGGGAGAATTGGTGATGATAAAGGAAAGGGACTGAATACATCAGTTCTGACACAACATCCACTGAATTCCTAATCTGTCTGCAACTTTTCCAAGTTCAATACAGTATCTCACAATCACCACTAAACCTAGGTTTCCCATGAAGTGAATAGGATGATAATATACTGCTAGCAGTACAGGCATTCAGGATGTAAGTCCAGACCCAATAACACTGCTTCAGCAAAGTCACATTTTAGTAATGTACCAGTCCAAGGGAGGTAATCACCCGCTCTGCCGAGAGAGCGGTCTGACTCCTAGTCAAGTTACCGGTAAAGGGACGTAAGATACCCTCTGAAATTAACACCTGAAGGGAACCTCCCAATATTAACGATTATCTACCCTTTCCTGTCCAAGATTCCAGAAACAATCCTGAACATTCCCAATCTCCATAAATGACAAAAGATAATGTGATATATCAAACATACAAAACAATAATATCATAGTTCTAGACATAGCAGGGACGGGAATGGCATACAAATGAATGAACGTCAATTTACAACAATAAATGAATTTAGCAGATATTGGATACAACCACAAGGAGCATGCACATTAGTACTTTAATATGAATTATAATGGAGAAGAATTTGGGAGAGAAATCCTAACTTCTATAAACTAAGTAGCCTAAAAGAGGCTGACAAAGTCCTTCCATTATCCTGTTCGGAAGAATCATCTTCCTCATCCAATTACATGTGCTCTTTCATTTGATGCTGCTTTCAGCGTAATTACATGCCTGGTGACCAAAGCATAAGATTGTACTTAAACATCGGTGCCCTCATGGCCCGTCGCCCTACCAGATGGAACTGGGTCATCCAGTGAGCACTGTAAACATTACACCGCGCATGTCAGCCTAATCAACATAACCCATCAGACTGGCTTGATCGGGGTGAGGTCATGTGACTGCGCACCACTGAGTTGGCTCGGACATGCGCGCCAAAAAATGGCCATGTCATATCATGAACACCGTCCTCTCTAAGAGATGGACAGAAAGCAGTAAGAGTCAAATTCTATAACTAGGATAGTCTGCATCAAATGGGACCTTGTTATATCCCATACCTCGCTAGGTGCCCAACCGCGCACTAATATTAATGTGCACGGAAACAAATATCTAATGCAGCAACTACAGAACATGTAAGTATAGGGACATCTTCATGCAAAGATATTCATTGAGTTGGCACAACATAAACAAGGTAATATAAAAGGACAACAAACGACTGGTACCAACGGTACCCCATTCTAAACGTGACTAGACCAGGAGGGGGGGGGNNNNGGGGGGGGGGGGGGTGTCTAAAGAGATCGCCTAAGTAGGTAAGGGACCCTAGTCAAAATCATCCGCTTGATCTAATATTTATCCTTAGGAGGGCATCTAGCCTACTATACTACATGAGTTCACTCTGCACTGAGGGCGATCGCGCATCAGCATCCGGAATCCCGGACTACTGTTTTCACACCCAAACGCCAGATGACGCGCACTTCTATCAAAGCAAACTTAGTAGAACAGAGGACGCTACCATACCTAACGTAGGGGAACATAATAGATCCGTCAAGGGGTGGTTGGCTCCTGAACGCGGATTCGTTCAAAGCAACCGGGAGGTTGAGGAAAGCTGACGCGGGAGCAGGAAAACCAATGACCGGCTTGCCGCTCAAATAGACTCCGCCCAAAACATGATTGCACATGTACACACATTAATAACCCAAGCGGCCCTGGCTGAGGGACTGAAGGTTCGAAAATGGCGCGCTCACGATAGTAACGAAGTGAGGAGAAAGCGGCTGGCTAAAGACCACTACGCGCCATGTTCCTAACACTACTAACAAGAGTGCTAATCCCCAATTCCTGGTGATTCATAAAGGCATACAGAGTCATAACGTTTTTCCCCGATAAATATCGTCCATCTATCAACGACACCTGAGAGTTGTGCCTACAATGTCCATTGATATAATTATACAACATAATAACATATATATAAATAATTATCATGAAATGAAGTAATTTGCTTCTGATCGAGCCCTTTCCTCATAAGAACTGCTATTACTGAGAGCTCTCATGAGTGCTCTCTGCAATTTAAAGATTGCCCATAACCTCCTCCAAATGAGGTTAACATTAGAACCATGCGCTACTCTAAGCCATTGGTACCAGACTTCTCCCTAGGGATCTAGGCTTACCACTTGCACGAAACCCAGATGAGGGGGGGGGTGGGTAATATCTGAAGGAACCAGAAATTATCATGAACCAGCCTGGCACTGGCAGCAGCATTAAGTACATCTTCACTTCCCACCAAGTTTCACATCCAAATACTAACCTAAATGGCATAATAGCAAGGAGGGATCTTATAATAGCTAAGCTGATGGGGGGCTGCTGTGCACCATAACGAGGGTACTCGCAAGTAAACGCGATCTGACCTGACTTCAAAGGCCAAGTATCTCCGCTGGCTAAGATTGTTTACACAGCCGCTGGGCAAAGATCAGATAACCACGCGTGCTAATAGTATGAGGAGTCGAGATGACCACGCGTAATAATTAGTATGAGGGGTAGAGATGATCTGGGGTGGGCGTACAGAATTAGACTCCGCCTAGCGCGCGCTCCTCTGCTGGCAGCAGCAGGGGCAAACAGCGGCACTAGAAAGCGCGCGCTACTAACAAGCTACTGGGGGACCGACAGACGCGGAACAAAAGGCCGTTCCATTACGATCTACTGTCGCGGGTACCAGGAGAGCCAAATGAGCGCGAAAAGTAACAGCTACTCTAGAACAATCAATGCTCTCCAGCCCGGACTGATTTGGGAACAAACTGCGAGACAGAAGGGCATCCAAGCATGACACGTCAAACAAAGTAGACAATGCCTGCAACTGCACTGTAGTACCAGCAGGAGAATATATGTAGCTAATTCCCTTTTATACATGTCTGAACTGTCCTGTTAAGGACAGAGAACCTCCTGACATTCTCTTAATTGCAACAGCTACAAAAATCTCTCAAAGTCCCTCAAAAGCCTGAACCTTTAAACCTCACATGAGTTATCAAAGTTACCTTCCTCAAGGGCTTTGTGGAACAGTTTCCTCCATTGAATTATTTAAGACACTGCTTGGATAACCTTCTTCTCCAACAAAAGCATTAGCATCAACAATATGGAGAACATAATACTGAAATTCAAGTGCCATGCAAACAGTAAACACAAGTATCATAAATAAATGTAAAATAAGGAAATAAAATGAAGGATAACAGAATTAGTTAAAGGGTCCAGAAAATGAGCAGGGGAGTGTACTGGAGCAAGACAGAATTAATTTACAAGGGGAAAGAAAGTGAATGGAAGGAGCAATCCCAGCTGGATAAGCGTGGGGAAAAGAATGTATTATTTTAGAAGTAACAAACATGAACAACCAAAGAAGGCCCGCCAAGGGGGCTTGATGGGCATGGAATATGCAAACCATAAGAAGAAAAAGGAAATAAATCCAATATAAAGAACACATAATATAAAAGGTGAAAACCAAAAATATTCATCATAATCCAATGTGCATAATATCAATCTAGTACATACATGTATAATTTAAATGATTTAAAACCCAACTCACCCATAAGAGGTGGTTTCCTCAGGCACTCAAAACAGCTCTGCTCATCACTTTCCAATCAGCACAAACACACTGCAACTACATAGTCAGCAGCTCAGCATACATAGAAACATGACTGTGATGACTAGGAGACAATTTGGCGCCAGATTCCAGACTCAATTCCTATTATAGGCCACACTTGACACTCACTCCCTACTCCTCGACAACAAATAGTCCGTGAGTAAACTTCATCAGAAAAAGACCAAAATAGCTAGAACTAAAGTGAAACAAGACAAAATGTCTTAATCTTACAAAATAATAAAAAAGTTACTTAATAGTTTCAATAACTTAAATTACAAGTGAGAATGCGGTGGATTGACAACAATGGGGGGAGGAGTCAAGTTATGACAGGTTCAGGAATCGGCATCTGGTCATCCGCTATCAAACTTTCTCATGCACTCGGCCAGGGGTCAGCACCGCGCGTGGCCTAGACGTAATAACAAAGGGGAAAGAGAAAGAGGAGTGGATTGACGTAACCGCCCCGTGCCAGGAGTTCGAGACAGAGACTCCAGGGCCGTAGCAGAGACTACAGGACTAAGAGGGAGGCCAAAAAAAAAGGGGGGGGGGGTTGGGTCCAAAGAGACATCAAGTACTCTAATACCCTACTCATTACTTCAATTCAACCGTAATGTACACATCATTCCACAGTACAATCAATTACCACAGACAGACATTCAACTGTAAATAGCCTAGTGTCAATTCCACCCCACAAATAGCCTAGTGTCAATTCCACCCCACCTGCCTACACTTAGAATCTCACTATATCAAAATTCTCTAAAATTTCCAAAGGTTGCCATCATTATGATGGTTAAAATATTTTTACAGATGATCATGATGGTGATAATTTTTATGGCGGTAAGGAAGATACTGGAGATGACTCCTAACATCCTGTTCACTTCACAGAGAATGGTATCAAACTTAATGATACATATATCTGTAGCCTATAATACCTATGGTTGGTATGGTGGTGACAATCTTTCCAAGTTTCATCTTGTACAATACAGTTGTCTTTCCTGCGGCATCCAATCCTAAAGAAAGAGTAACAAAAGATAGATCTTATTAAATTTGCTGAATAAAGCAAACAATCTTTTTAAATCCAGTTGCTGGCCATTACTTCATTAGCCCAGTCAGCTATCTCATCCCCATCACTGACCTTGTTGTGTTCAAGAATATCATTATAAAATTAAGACAACCAAAGAATAATGTGGTGCAACATTCTGACATGTTTGGTCTAACAGGTGGTTAGTTTTCTTGTTGCTTACTGGGGCAAAGATTATTCAGACAGACTAGTGAGTGCTTAGCCTCACTTTACTACAACAAGACTGATAAATAAATAATGGTTTCATTTTTTCACATGTCTGCAAGAGTGCTGTTAAAACATTTTGATCGTGTTGTGGTGAGAAAATATTAGTGCATAATTTTTTTAGTTTCTATGTCACTTTGGGTCTTTTTCTCATAAACAACATGGTACCTTTGTAAATAAATGTTAGATGTCTAACATAGGCCATTTTCGTAGCAAAATGACATTGTATGTGTGGATTACAGTGAAGAAGAGGAGTGGTTATCTAAAGGAACGATAAGTGAAATGATAATATACAGTTATTATTGATTAACATCATCACACTCATCAACAATCCAATACACATTAACAGCACAATAACAATACAATAGGCTAATGAAATGGTGATTCATGGCAATTAAAGATGATGATGAATTATTTAAAAAAGAAGTTAATGAATAATGGAACCAGAGGTCTGTAAACAATAACTACAACAATAAGATTAACTTACCTTGCATGATAATCTTCATTTTCTCCGGACGACAGAACCGATTACCCATTTTGCAACCGAGGTGGGAGAGTACTATCTAGTCTAGTTTAACAAAACCCCACACAGAGTAGTGAGGTAACTTTTCACCTCTCTCGTTATGAGCCCCAAACGTAAAACCTCTGGCCCTTAATCTACTCTCTATGAGTGATCTATATTATTAAGCAGTTAATAATTAACTAATCAAGTAACTTCTTAACTTTATTAAGCTACTAGTCCATTCCATGTATAATGTGTGGGCACCAAACAGATTTTAATTTCGTCAACTTGTAAACAGTCGAACACGTTATAAACATAAAACAGAAGACTAGACTTCTAGATCTAGATAGACTTGACTAAGTTAACTTATAGACTATAGACTACAGACTAGTCTAGTCGAGATTTTTTTTTTCTTCACACCATTAGACTATTATTGTTAGCTCTTGAATATAGTCTAGACTAGATCTAGTCACTACTGTAGAATGGGACACATCCTTATCCCGAGTGCTTTTCTATCAGTATCCAACACGGATGTTGCTGGCAGACACAAACGTAGATTGGTGTTGAAGTGGTTGGCCGGAACATGGCTACTGTACTATTTTCAGATTTCTCCACGCAGATTTCACCAACCTGGCCGTATGTAAACAAACCGTGATGTGAGAGGGAATAGGTATAAGGGGAACAATCCATGTTGATAGTAAAGCTCAACAGAGCGAGCGTCTTTACTTCCCCTTTTCTCTGAAGGTCTTTGACACCTATTGTTTTTTCTTCTTTTGGCCCTATTAACATTTTGCGTTATTCTAAATATACCACTGTGATTTGGGGAAATTTCTTCCATGGAGGTTAAAGTACTTCTTTTGCCCGATCTTTTAAGGGGAAGAAAAAGGGGGGTCAACGCCTAAAATTTTTCACAAATGTCTTTTGAAAAAGATCACCTCAAATTCTGATTTGGTCCCCAAATTTTCATTTGGCTGGTTTTGACCGCGTACGAATACATAGGTCTACACATTTTATTTTTTAATCTAGAAGGCTCAAATTGTACCTGAAACTTTAAAATTGGATGCTTTACTTAGATCACAGGTCATTTTACACATTTCTACACCCTAACACTGGCTGGCAGGGCCCCAAAAAAGGGGGATTTTATATATTAGCGGATTAATTGGGTGTTCACTATGAGTGATTTGCCCTTCTAATAGGTGTCACAAACCTGAAGGTCTTTGGCACCTACTGTTTTTTCTTCTTTTGGCCTTATTAACATTTTGTATTATTCTACATAATAATATACCACTGTGATTTCGGGAAATTTCTTTCATGTAGGTTAAAGTATTTCTTTTGCCCGATATTCTAACGGGAAGAAAAAGGGGGGTCAAAACCCAAATTTTGTTTCACAAATGTCTTTTGAAAAAGGTCACCTCGAAATCTGATTTAGTCCCCAATATTATTTTTCATTTGGCTGGTATTCCTCCCATCATCCTCTTCCTTTCTCCCTCTCTCTCTCTCTCTCTCTCTCTCTCTCTCTCTCTCTCTCTCTCTCTCTCTCTCTGCGAATACATAGGCCTACAAACTCTTTTTTTTTTAATCTAGAAGCCTTAAATTGTACCTGAATGTTTAAACTTGGATGCTTTATTTAGATCACAGGATTCACAGGTCATTTTACATATTTCTACACCCTGACACTGGCTGGCAGGGCCCCCAAAAAGAGGGATTTTATATATTAGCGAATTAATTGGGTTGGTGTACACAATGAGTGATTTGCCCCTCTAATAGGTGCCAAAAACCTGAAGTGGTTTCTGCGACCTCAGTTTGGTGGAGCAACGACTCACTGATCAAGCCAGTACACCAGTCCTGAGGCATCCGGTGACCCTTCCTCCCCTTCCAATCATGTGGATCCGCCAATGCAGTCTGATAGGAATGAGATGTCCCGAGCTGTTATCCGTGTGTTTTGCAACGAACGTATTAAGTAAAACATCTCATTTAGTATGTTTCTCTTATAAACAGAATATTATTAAACTAACATAATCTTGAGAGGTAAATCTAGGAGAGCATGGCAATGAGAGAAGCACGCGGCTCAAGTCAGTGGAAGAAAGAAGGGAGGGAGAGAGAGAGAGAGAGAGAGAGAGAGAGAGAGAGAGAGAGNGAGAGAGAGAGAGAGATAGAGAGAGAGAGAGAGAGAGAGAGAGAGAGAGAAAGGGAGAAAGGAAGAGGATGATGGGAGAAAAGAGACGGGGAAGAAGTGGCTCGTGTTAGTATTTCAAACATTGACAAGAGGACATATAATAGATGGTGAGCAATTTTCACTATCTGTTAAGAAAAAAAAATAATGAAAATAAGAAAGATAATGATGGTGATAATATACGAAGAAGAATAATGATAATGATGATTTTAATAATAATAACAGTAAGGTGATTTATTATAAGCATCACTCCCAAGCTAAAACCCACTCCTGGATTTGATATACACGTATCATTTCCCCGGCAGGCCATATCACTCAGTGACTTTACCTTACGGAACATACCGCGGCAATGCCATTTACAAGCAGGATTCACTAGCACTTTGCACATGGCTTTCACTGGCTATAACCAGGCACACTATTTATAGAAGGATGGAATGAGCAGCTTTCTTTATTACTAACAACCCATGACCCTTTGATGCTGAGTGCAACGCCAGGACCATAGCCTGCTGTTTAAAGTCTCCATTTCACTACTCTACGGTCTGTGTCTTCCAGTGGCCGGTCGTCGTTAATCGCAACCCATGCAATGCCGGGTAGAATTTGGGTAAACAAAAAAAAAAAAAAAGAAACGGTGCAGCGACCAAGCCAAATCCAAACACCTATATCCTGCTTTGTTGTGTGTATTCAAATTTCCATTCATCTTGTGCACCACGTTCTTTAAAAGGAACAGAGGTAGATATTTGCTTCACAGCCTAAAAACTCCACATCATTTTTTTTTCAGAAACCTCGTACATTTTACATCCGCCTGACCATTTCTGAGAAAACACTGTTGGAATGTCGGGATTTTCACCCTGTGCAGAAACTCTATGATGGGTCAGTGCAGGACCTGGATCACACCACATCCTTCATAGAGGCCAGTGGCCTGCTAATCTGACAGGAGGAACGAAGAAGAAGAAGAAGAAGAAGAAGAAGAAGAAGAAGAAGAAGAAGAANTAAAGCCAGTGTTTGAAATGGCACCAGTCATTCACACAGCATTAAAAAAAAAGTCTGATAGTTCTTTCCCAGATGTAGCGAAACACCATCACTAGCCTCACTGTCACACTCTCAAAACGCAGCGACAAAAACATTATCCATAAGCACGGCCGCAAATGTGCATAATTATTCTGGCATTCGATAGCAGTTTATATTATATTTTTCCATGATTGTCGAGTGTTGCGCGCGGCAGCTTAGAAAATTAAAAAAAAAAAAAAAAAAATGAAACGGTGCTGCGACCACGCCAAATCCAAACGCCTGTATCCTGCTTTGTTGTGTGTATTCAAATGTCCATTCATCTTGTGCACTATGCTCTTTAAAGGAACAGGAGTAGATAGTTGCTTCACAGCCTAAAAACCCCACATCATTTTTTTTTTTTTCAGAAACCTCGTACATTTTACTTCCGCCTGACCATTTCTGAGAAAACACTGTTGGAATGTCGGGATTTTCATCCTGTTTACGCTGCCATTACACTTGCTGCGAGAGGTCACAAAGCAAGAGAAGCTAGCAGATGATTGATGCAGGTGCATGTACAGTCGTCTGCTAGTCTATCTCGCTTTTTCACGTCACTCAGCGTGTGTAATGGCGACGCGCTTATGATGAAAATCCCCGCATTCTTGCGGTGTTTTCTCAGAAACTGCCAAGCGAAAGGAACAATTTACGAGGTTTACATTTTATGATGAAATAATGTGGACGAGTAGGGAAGAGGTGTGGGGGCACACGAGCCGCCACTGGTCTCTCCTGTGTGTCTTGGCAAATGAAATGTTGCCGTCATTAGTCATGCTGTTTTGGTTTTTTTTTCTTTAGTGGAAGGAGACACAGTGTCAAAATTCATAAGCATACCCGGATGTAAAAGAAATAAACGTCAATAAACACGTTTAAACGCTGTAGAGTTGGGAGATCTCTGGCGTATCTTTTTATCTTTGCAACAGATTCTCTCTTCTACTCCCCTCTCTCCCTCTCTCTGTTTATCTTTTTTCTCTCCCTCCGTGTCTCCCTCTCTTCCTCTTCTTCTTCTTCTCCTCTCTCTCTCCCTCTCTCTCTTTCTCTCTCGCCATCTCTCTCTCTCTTTATGTTTATACTGACCCTCCCCCTTTGCTTTTTTATCTCTATCGTCTATCTTCTGTTTTTCTTACGTCATAGAAAATCCTCTCCCCCCCCCC
>JAWQUT010000355.1:534330-556428 GCA_033807755.1 Ellobium chinense | reverse complement strand
GGGGGGGAGGGGTGGTTATCCGACATAGAGGGAATGAGGTCTTAAGCCAAACAGATTTCTATAAAGGCAATCTGCTGAACTGAAAAAGGCCTTAGAAGCACATATTTTAATATGTCTAGGAGAAACGGTGTATAACTAAAAGCACGCATCCGGACATTAAAAACACCGGCTTAAACAGCGCAAAACGTTGTACCAAAACAACATCTTGATAGCATGAAAGCGACAAGAAAATCTACTTTCGAAACATGGAAAAGCTATTTGTTCTTAAATTCCAATTTTAGCTTAAATGAATTTATTTTATTTGTATATCTGAATAGTAATTCAACAGTTCTTGAACGGTGTTTGTTCGCACTGCCCACCCGAAAATTAATTACTCATTTGTGGACATTTTGTGGTAATTCCAAGCAGCAGCGTACATCAAGATACGCAATCTTTCCTTAGTCTACCTGCATCTTTTACACTAAAGGGATGGTGAAAAGATTTATTTTCCAGATTCACTTTTACAAAAATTAAAACAGAAGTCGAGCGGAATACATCATGGCAGCACACTATAAGAATACGATCCAAACATTATACAATTCCAAGTTTGTATTTTAAGGACAGGTATTTTTAACTAGAATGTTACCACTTTTATCGGCATTAAAACCCACTCCACTAATACATCCTGTTCAAAATCCTTCTTCCACCTCCTCATTGGTGAGCAGTTGAGGATGGGTTGTGTGTGTGTGGAGGCTGGGGGCGGGGNCGGGATTTTGGGGGTTGAGAAACACAGTTTTCATTTCACAAATTGATATACCTCGAAAATCTTGAATGCATTCAAACAGTGTGCTCTTGTGGTATGTGCTTTGGAATTAACACGACGCAGTTGCCTAGATTTGTTTTTGTTTATAGCGCTATTTCGGTAAAAGAGGTTCTGTTTTGGTGTAAACCCGGATTATCTATTTCATCTCAATTTTGTGTTTCCATGCGCCACTGGAGTTTCATGTAAGCGGAATCGACTTTAAAACATCTTGCAAGAATACTACCGTTATAACAGTAGCATAATCATTACAGTTGAACTTTGTCAACATAACCATTCCTTTATACAATCTTAACACACTCACATTTCAACAGTCCCAACTGCTTTTGCTTATTTATAGAAAGCTCTCTGAGTAACACAAAAATTCTGATGACACGCCTTCTCAATAGCTTGATCTGAATGGTCGGTGAGTTGTCAGAGTGTTAGTGTATATATATATATATACCTGTATTATTGATTAGAACAAAGATCACTTCCTCGTCTGCAGTATCTGTGTAATGTATCTTTGTGATCATTACTAAAAGCTGAACTATGATAAGATGTTCACCCTCCACACCTTGCTCGCGTTCTCTGCCTGCATGCCTGTGTGCCTGCCTGTCTGTGTGTGTTGTGTGCCGTCTGTCTGTGTGTCTGGCTTTGTGTATGTGTGTGTGTGTGTATGTGTGTGTGTGTGTGTGTGTGTGTGTGTGTGTGTGTGTGTTCTGTTCTGTTTTGTCTGTCTGTCTGTCTGTCTGTCTGTCTATCTATCGGTCTGCCTGTCTGTATGTCTGTCTGGCTGCCTATCTGCCTGCCTGTCTGTCTGTCTGTCTGTCTGTCTGTCTGAATGCCTGCCTACGTGCATACTTTCTGTCTGTCTGTCTGTCTGTCTGTCTGTCTATCTATCGGTCTGCCTGTCTGTATCTCTGTCTGTCTGTCTGTCTGGCTGCCTATCTGCCTGCCTGCCTATCTGCCTGCCTGTCTGTCTGCCTGCCTGAATGCCTGCCTACGTGCATACTGTCTGTCTGTCTGTCTGTCTGTCTGTCTGTCTGTCTGTCTGTCTGTCTGTCTGTCTGTCTGTCTGTCTGTCTGTCTGCAATAATTTTCACTTTTGATGGCTGAAAACACTGGCTAGTGACCTGGTCTTCCGTCTCTCCTCCGCCTCTGCTCTGATGCACCAGCCAAAGACAGGAATAACACCTTGGAAAGTGCTTGTGGAGATCTTAACACTGAATTTTAACTTTAAAGCTGTCTTAAAATTTTACGATGAACATGGCTGGAGATCGGATAAATGAAACACAGCCATTGCATAAAAAAATGCACCGTGAAAACCATGTCAAATGTGTACTATAGTTGACTACACTTAATCGCAACTCGTGAGAAGCGCGAGAGATGGTGCATAAAAGAGAATTGCGACAATGCAGCGATTTTTAAGTAGAATTATTATATCGATTTCTGTCACATGATGGTGAACGAGGGCACTGTGTAATAGATGCGTCTACTGGAGTCCTGTGGCTGTATGCATAATCCATACCGTGGTTATCACATTGAGTTAACTGACTAAAGTAAGGATTATGCCTACGACTACTGGCCTGCTTTTATCGTGTGTACAATACTCTAATACTTTAACCCACGTTGTTTTACAACATCACCTCCTGCCCTTCGAGCCACAAAATCTATGCTCAATAGACCTAGGTTAAACTGAAACCCGCGAGATCAAAGACTTGTGTTCGGAATAAACAGTTTCGATTTTGATCGAGAAATCTAAATCGATAGATATAAACGAGGATTCTCGTTTCCTTTCGTTTTAAAAGTACTTTCAGTTTCATTGTTTGCATGTATACCGTTGTCTTCTTTACAAAAAAAAAAATTAAAAAATCGGTGGCCTGATTTGTTTGTTAGTCTGATAAAAATTTACACCGTTTAAAGTAAAAGTCTCAAAATTTGCAAGACAAAGATATCTTGAAATGGCATAGAAGGATTACTGAGACTGGTATTGTTGGTCTCACGTAGTCCCTTGGAATTCCAGAGGATTTGATAGGCCTTTTTGTGCACAGAACTTAAGGAATGAGAGCATAGGGACACGCGACGAGAGACAGCAAAAGCAACGGCAAGGTTGGCTGAGACGATAATTATTCTTATCACATAAAACCTTTAGAAGCAGGATCGATCAGGCCAGCATAAGTAACCGGTCAATATGCCCACCTTCTGAAACTATACTTCTAAGGCTGTGAGATTAAATTTCGAGAAGGACGAACTAGGTCATTGAGTGAGATGGCTGCTGTTTATCATGCTATCTCGGGGCTTACATTTTGTCCTTCTTATAACTGGAAACTATTAACATTTTGATACTTTTCAAGGAGAAAAAGTTGTAGAACATCTCAAAGGCAACTCAGCTATTATCCGAAGTAAAATGTTAATGAAGAAGATATGGCTTTTGATTATTAATATTCAACATCAACATGATATTTTGGAAGTATTTTAACAGAGCGATAATTCAATAGTTGTGAAAATCTGATACAAGTTCTTAACTAGTTACATGGCAGTCGTCCTAAACTTCTTGCATTTAAACTAATTGGTCAATAAAATCACACCGTGGCTCAACTAATACTGTATTGTGTAAATTGAAACTTCACTCTAGATCATTATTAAACTCTTTAATAGCTTTCACACATTTGAAAATAAATCTTTACAGAGTATGAAATGAAGTTTGAACGTGATCCATTAAATAAAATCAAACTCATTTTTATTTCTTCATCAGTGTAACTTAATACACTAGACCTCATCACTCCGGACCTCACCTACTCAAATTCCTCATTTACTCACTGCAAAAAGTTCTGGCCTTTTGCTCTATATTTCTGTAGTAAAATTAGCTCACAAACTTGAATACATCATAGGCTGGAATTTCTGAATCTGTCCCCTTAAATTCAAGATCGTGAGTTTCTAGGAACATGTCTGGCATTACTGCATCACCAGATTGAAAGTACGAATGCTAATAACAATAATATTAACAACAATGACAATTACAATAACAATAACAGCAGTTTATTTATTTAGTCCACGTGTAATGTACAATATATAAGAGCCTTCAAGATTAAACGATACCATGACCATTTTCAGGGACAAATAAAAACATGCACGTACTTTCCCACTAGATCTAGCACACAAATCCAATATTTTATTCAGGCCACACACAAAAACCAACCATTCGTAAGACCATTTATAAAGAAATGGAAAATGAAGATAAATACAGCTAACTGTGGGTAAGATCATTTGCAAAGCAATGGAAAATTAAGATAAATAATGCAGCTTACTTATTGTGGATAAGATCATTTATAAAGAAATGGAAAATGAAAGTAAATGCCCTTTTTCATTCACACAGCTACAACAAAACTGAGCTTGGAATAATGGATTTCTTCACAAGTTGTAGCAATTCACATCAAGATAATGCAGTAATGGAAGCTGACAGTGAATCTCTCCATCTCAAAAGTGTTCAAAATAAACTCATTAAGTTCAGAGGGCTACGCTCCGATAAACTTCGTCAGTTACCTGGGGGAAAACTTACCTTCACCCAGTGATGTAGGACCGTAATTTTCTGAAATGTGACTAACACTCACCACAAAGTTATGTTTAAAAAAAAACACGTGCTTCGTAAATAATACGCAGAATGAAGATTTTCATACTACGCGTATTTTTGATATTGTTTAACCTCCGAAAAGGTATGTAGCCCGAATTATGGGTCTTTATGCATTCAAGTTAAATTTCTTTAGTAAAGTGAATGCTATAATTAACGCTGGCTCGTTAGCCAAGTATCATAACTTTACTAATCTATGTTTGTGAATAAGACTGCATTTTCAACCGATTTTGGCAACGTGGTAATGATGTCGTTTCAAAAATCTAATTCAGTCTTCTAGATAATGCCTAAAGCCTGTTTTTTGTACATAATCCGTTCAATAAAATAAATTTCAGTTGTGTTGTGTGTGTGTTTCTGCATGTGTGTGTGTGTGTGTGTGTGTGTGTGTGTGTGTGTGTGTGTGTGTGTGTGCCTCTCTCTCTTTGTATGTGTGTCTCTTTCTCTCTCTTTCTGTATGTGTGTGTGTGTTTCTCTCTATCTTTCTGTGTGTGTGTATGTGTGTGTGTGTGTGTGTGTGTGTGCGTATGTGTGTGTGTGTTTCTCTCTATCTTTCTGTGTGTGTGTGTGTGTGTGTGTGTGTGTGTGTGTGTTTCTCTCTATCTTTCTGTGTGTGTGTATGTGTGTGTGTGTGTGTGTGTGTGTGTGTGCGTGTGTGTGTGTTTGTTTGTTTAAGTGTGAACATTCTCTAGCACATCTGTTGATGATTATATATGGGTGCGTCTGCACGTAACTGATTGCTACATTTATTCATCAAAAAGATGAAGCTTGAAAAACTGATAATTAGTGATGAGAAGTATCGTATCTATGGTTCGATATTTTCGATACTTAAGAATTCTGATTCAATATCGAAAATCAAGCTCTGGAATTTGGATATAATGTCGATACTTTCGATTTAAGCGGTAACAGTCAGTCTGAGCGAAATAGAATTTCTCCCCTCAGTTCCATTTCTTTGAAATTATCCTGTTCCAAGTTTTCTTTACCAAACCCGGCTACACTGGACGACCTTGTTTCAAAAGCGGTACCGAAAGTAAACGAAAGTATCGAAATGCATGCCAGTATTCAAAATCGAAATACACTGTAGAATGGATACTTTTGAAACTTGAAGCTTAAAGGCTGGGTAGCGCGATATTTAAATATTAAAGTATGGGCCCATCACTACATTAACAATATGTGGAAAATGTATCACTAGAGAATTTTCATAAAAAGCATTGTGAAAGATCTGTTTTGATAAGAAGTCTGAAGCTCACCTAATATCGGAACATTATCTTGTCCTTGCCAAGAATCTATTTCAGACCCCTCAACTTGCCAGTCGAGTGTTTTAAGTAAACCAATGTACAACAAGAACGCTATTTTTATAGAAATTTAATTCTTAAATGTTATGCACCGACAATCTTCAGTAATCACTATCCCGTGTGTACTTGATGTCCATTGGGGACAGTTTCAGTTTGTGCCCATAAAAAAAAACACAAAAATAACTATCGATTTTTTAAGAAGATTCCATGAAACTTCGTATGCAAGTTCCCTTTGCCCCAAAGGCGGTCCTTTTTATTGTTTTGTTCTTCATTTAACTTCTAAGTATTTTTTTGAAATTCATAGTGTCGAAAACACAGCAGTAAGAAAGCCTCCCTCTGATGCCTTCCATTTTTTTTTCAGTCTGCATGACGTCATCGGTTATTGTAGTTGGTTTCGTCGGGCCACTTCCTGCCGATGCGTTTGAAAATGCTGAGTCTACGAACGACATGCTGTGTTTGAAAGATGCCACGACGTGCCTACCAGGCGCGATCAGCTAGTTTCATATAGGTTTTGAAGCAAAGCTATGACAGTGGCATTCTTTCTTTTATGAACATGTAGGGATGGGGCAAGAATATGTGCATAATAATAATACGTTATTTCATTTATCATATTGCCAGTCACCTTTGTTACCCTTTTTGTATATTATGCAAACAGTTCTTCTTATGTATGTGTGCTCATTTGTACCTAGAGTATCTGAATAATTGCTTCACTGCAGTCAAGACAAATTTCTTATATGGAAGAATAAATCCTTCTTCATCTTTAGCCTTAAGTTAACGACAGTCGTAAAGAACAGTAGATACAGACACCTAGGGAGAAAATCCTTTAAGCTCTTTAAACTGTCACATTTCTTACTTCTGTGCACACTTACTCTATGAATATGTAGAATGGAGCAAGAAAAATATGCATACGTTTTATTTCATTTATCATATTATAATTACTATTATTATTGTTATCTCTGTAAACAACTGTAAAATGCCATCTGTTTTTCTGATGTAAGCGCACTCCATTATACCAAGAGTACTACAGCTGAATGAAGTCACGGGTTTCTCAATGAGTAAGATTGCTTCCATATTTCAAGGCAATTTTCTTCTGTAGCCGAGAACATCAATTTTCATCCTTATCCTCAAATTTACGACAGTCTTGAAGAACAGCAGATGCGGACACTTTTGGGGTGGAAAAGCCCTTCGATGCTAAACTGTGACGTTTGTGATTCCTCTACACCATTATGTGTCGTGTTTGACCAGAAACAAGACAATAATTTTCAATAGCTTGATACATCCTTATGTATTTTTACGATTATCTTCAAATTTACAACCGTCTCAAACAGCAGATGTAGCGACACTTGGAGAAAAAAAAAATCTCTTCAGAGCTGCTAGACTGTCACCTTTCTGATTTCTGTGCACCACTGCAAACGATTCGTCTTTATAGATAAATACGCCTATTCTCGTCTATATCCTCAAATTTACTGCAGACTTGGGGAACAGCAGATGCAGAGACACTTAGGGAAAAAAAAAAAGTCCCTTCAGCGCTCCTAGGCTGTCACCTTAATGACTTCTGTGCACCACTGCATGTCGTTTCACCGTAAACAAGGTAATTTTCGTCTATAGATGAATACACCTATTCTCATCTTTATCCTCAAATTTACGACAGTCTTAGGGATGCTGCGAACACTTGGGGCAGAAAATTTGTTCAGCGTTGCTTGACTCAGTTGACTGCCCGCCTGAAACGTCACTGTAGCCGGTTGCTTGGCCTGTTGTAAAGGCCCATAACCTGGGGAGAGATCAGATCAGAATAACTGGGCGGTGATGTAACCTATCCAGGTTAGGGCGAACGAGCGAACAGGAACACCTTGCGTTGCACGCCAGCCACCAGTCAGGGCCAGAAGGAGATCACCTTTTGAGGGGTCAGAGGTGAAACGTTGAGGTCAGACCAGAGCTAGACGTAAACAGGAATTCGCTTCAAGTTGGAGCACGTCTGATGCTCGATTAGGCCATTATTTCTGTGTTGCTTGGGGCTGCCTGGCTTGTAGTAGTGGGATGGGCGAGACACGCACGGATTAAATTTTTATTCATTGTGAGTCAGGGCTCTTTCTCAACGAGTAGAGTTTCTTTCATTTTTCTTACATGCCAGTGTTCATTTCACTTGAAAAACAAATATTATAAGACTTCAGCCAAGCATGAATTACAGCTATGAACCTATACTGTAGGCCTGGTGTACAATACTTCAAGTTGTGTCACCCTGGACAGTGGAAGTTATAGAACTTAGATCCTAGATAAGAATGGAAGTGATAAGGTAAGCGATCGATAAATTCCTGAATATCGACCTTGCATACAAAATGTGTGTCATGCATATTCGATCTGACCCAGTGCCGTTCGATCAACAGGTCGGTGTGTGTGTGTTTTCTTAAAGGGATACGCAGTGTTTGCCAGACTATGCTGTGGGTTTTATTTAGTCTATGTATCGACAACACCCACGCTGTAGGCTGTTTGGTTTTACCATTCATTCATTCGTTCATTCATTCATGGAATGGCTGTTAGACTATCGCAACCAATGGTGAAGTGTTCTCGACATATCCCATGCATTCATTCACACGTTCATTTAAGGCAAGTATACCGTGATAAGACTCCTTCATCGCTTAAGTGACAGATTTCTCTCCGTGTGTCACAGTGATAACACATTATTAGAAATGTGTGGGTGTTGAAGTCAGCCTTAAAATAACGAAACCACCGGCGTTACCGTGCAGAAATAAGGAAGAGCTTTGTAGGCTATGGTGATATAGAAATGACAATTATAACGGTATAGATGACTGTTAACTATTTAAGCTACCAGCAGATCTATTGTGAAGTGTTTATCTAGCAAGCCTAACCTATACGGAAATGAATAACCTTGTGTGTATCTATTCGTGGACGTTATTATTAATTGGTCTTATATAGGTTATATTTAGCTTAAGGCGTGTGAAATGTATGTGCTTATAAAGATATTGGCTGAGCCAGGGAGTCTTTGATGACAATGTGAGAAATAAGTTTATTGAAGTGAAGTATTTACCACTGACATTATCATTTGATCTGTGTTATGCATGAGAAATTATAAGCCCAGACATTATCGTCACCAAAGTTTGCAGGTGTTCTAAGTCTAGAGTAAAATTCTGAGACTTTCCCAAGGGGTGCTTGGGTTGGGTTATTAGCAGGGTTAAGGTTAGAAGCAAGTTTAGGAAAGAGAGGGTGTCCATTGATACTGTCCAAGGACTCTTGTAAAGGCGCTTTCTTTTCCCTACCCTTTCTTTAACACAAATACTCTATAAAAGAGTCACAGGATTATACCAGATTGCCATAAGACACTTGTAAACGTTAGTAAATTGTGTCATGGCATGCTCAGTGTTGAGCGTTTTGAATGTGGCAGACCACTTTTGCCTGGTAGATGTATTATTATTAGGAGGTCTGAAAGCAGTAAAGCATGACGCGAAGCGTTGAAAATAATCGAGAGCTTACACAGTGACGATGAGATCTTTTACCATCGCCGAAATTCCATGTGTGCATCGATGCTGAATGCACCCATAAGTAGCACTCAACATGCAGATTTATCACAAATCTAACGATGGTAAGAGATCCCATCATCATTACGCAAGTTCCCAAAAATCTTTGGGAAACAATTTTGCATGCAGGAGGGAGTTATGGGTTAGAACTGCTTCTGTGGTAGGCATTCCTAAGATACCGCAAATAACGATATTTTTATTTCGTCCGTGCTATAGAATTTCACTCTACAAAGTTTGGTTAGTCAAGATTTATAAAGGAGTGCATAAAAGGTAACCACTAATTTCTTCATGTTTACGATAAACAGCAGGTCTGCCTAGAGGGATCTCTATTTAGTGATAAGTTTGTGTGTAGATTAACGAATCATAATTAAGATTTGATCTTGTTTGGTTATAATGTTTAATAACGAAGAACAATAAAGGGTTGCCATTAACTTCGGAATAGTTTTGATGAATAGAAAGTATGCATTTTGGAAAATCTATTTAGGCAGTGTTGTTGAATATTACATGATTAAGATATCGAAAAACTGTTGATGATGTCATATAGTTTGATTTGTAATTATTATTTAAATATAAGGAAATATGTTTGAAAAATATTACCATTAAATATTACCATTTCTGTGAAATATTAAGTTTTTACATAATATAAGAATCTGTTTGTTATTGATTGTCCGCCAAGGTTAATAAAAAATGATTACGTGTATTACATTTTTTTTCAAGTGGTGTGTAAAACATACACGTGTAAAGAATTGTTCCTGAGCAAATGCAGTTATGTAGTGTTGAATATTTTTAAACACGCAAAGAAAGACAAAATAATCAGTGCATAGGCTATAGATCTATTCTTGTTTAAAATCTCCTCGGCAGTATTTTGCGTGGTGATGATTAAGTTGCAAAAAGCGTTTCGTAATGTGCCGAATATAATTTCTCAGGTTTTAGGTTTGTGGTCTGCATGAGTGAGAGGGATGGCGTGTAAGCTGAGAAGGGGGGGGNGGGGGGGGGGGGCTAGATTTTCTCTAGGTCACTTGGGTTTAGGGAGACATTCCACCCTTGTTGTAATTTGAGAGGGGAGGGAGGATTTGCAAATTTTTAGAGGGATTGTAGGTGTTTCTCAAGTGATGGAGGATATTTTGAAGACTGATTTTAAATTTAATGGGCAACTCGCGCCATTGCTCGATCTGAAGAAAACATTGCGGGGAGTGGGGTGGGGGAACGTCTAATTATAACAACTTTAACAAGTTTAATAAGTTTATTAGGGATAAACCCACACCACAACTGTCATAGATGGGCAGTAAGATGTGACTGACGGAACAGACCCTCACGAATAGTTAAACTTTTGTTTGAAAAAAACCCTAAAAAACACAACAACAAACAATGCATTTAGATGCCATAAAAACTTTGTTTGGGACGTGTCCTTGTCACACATTCAGATACCACCAAATCACACTGTTCTTATTGCATTAATACTGTAACTCAAATTTGATATAAACTTCTAATTTTGCAAACTTTCGTAATTAGATTTAGTGTCCTTGCAGCACTTCTCACCGTTTATGATATATATATTTATGTATTTAAAGGAGCTTTCATGCAACAAAGTGAAGCTAGATGATTGGGAGACAACTGGACACCATCAAAATGTGTAATGTACTGAGAGGTCAGAGATCTAGAGCATGTAGCAGCAAATAACTTTCATAAGGATGCGTTAAATTACAATTTACATTGCGCTCATTCCCGTCAACGATGGATGTCAAAGTAATACAAAACATGTCAAACACATGGAGATGCCAGCAGGTGCCCGCATATATATGCAAACACATCAACCACTCAGTATAATTATATCGCTCTGTTATGCATTTAATATGCAGTATGTATAGATCCAGACGTGCAAAGTATCACACACTTTTTACCAAGGCCTGCTAATGTGATGCAGACTTATGTGTTGTTTTTGTTGTTTTGGTTTTTTTTTGAGGGGGTGGGGAGAGGGAGAGCGGGATGAAAAAAACCAAATTCGTCTTAAGTTAATTTATTATTACAAACAAAGTATCTGACTCAATATTGGAAGATAATTATGTGCTTTTTAAATTTTTTTTGCTGTTACGGTGTTCTATACCATGAAGGCGACAGAGCACCCAGCACTAACATTAACAAGTGCTGCATCGTGCATTGAATGTTAGGTTCCGGGCTCGAGTAGGGAGTGGTTGGCTGGGAAAATCCTCTCAAAACACATTATTAGGATATAGAGGAAAACCAGGTAGAAGAGGGGTGAAAATAATTTGTCTGTGTTTGCTAAGGGTGCCGTGCCCTGCCTGCTGTGCCGCTCTTGTTTCACGGAGGTACATTAATTATTTGGATTTCATTGATGTGGACGGACGGGAAGAGGTACCGATTTGGGTAAAAAACCCCGAGGGCATGTTTTGGTGTGGTTTTACGTGGTTGCCAGAAATAGCTATGGGCGGTGCTTTTTTCTAGGATAAATTTAATTATTGTTAAAATGAACATGTATCGCCTATGTGAACACACACCGTCGTATCCCATGAATTAGCTCATAACCTACATATTTTTGGCATCATATAATTTTGTTCATGTTTAGCAGTTCTCGTATAGGTCTTGAAATACAATATTCGCCATTTAATGGCAATCCGGATAATCGTCACTTCGTTTCGCATTAAGCGCACCATTTTCCAATTAGAAAATTGCTATATTTCTTTATAGAAGTTTCTGAATAGTGAATAAAAGCAGTTGTATTTAGTAGTAACCTTTGCAGTACTCACGAGGAGCTGCGATCAAATAAAGTTGACGGTGCAAGGCTCAACACCAGGCCTCTCCATAGTTATAAAAAAGTTCTATACCACCCCGTTCTTTTGCAAACTGATGTGCGTAAAATGTCGTTGTAGGTTAATATGGACCGTAAATGTGGGCACATGTGGATGTTTAGTCTGTTATTTAC
This sequence comes from Ellobium chinense, assembly GCA_033807755.1. Lineage (NCBI taxonomy): Eukaryota > Metazoa > Mollusca > Gastropoda > Ellobiida > Ellobiidae > Ellobium > Ellobium chinense. Next base: position 544,253 of record JAWQUT010000355.1, on the reverse strand, counting down.
CGCGCCTGGAGCCTTTCTGGACAGAATTAACGCAGTCTCAGAGATGTCTGCCTTTAGCTGATCTTGATTATTGGGTTATTATCGTCTTCGTCGTAGAAAACATCCGGAGTTAGATCTAGTTATTATTATTATTATTATTATTTGAGAGATTGCACGTGAACAATGGGCTCTCTCACCAGAGTAAGAATTACATTTACTGTGCATGCTAAACGCTACTAAGATTGCATTCAGCAGAGCTGCACGAATGTAATTCTTACCCTGATAAAGATCCCATCGCTAATGCGCAAGCTCTTTATTATTATTACTATTATTATTATTATGAGGCTCAATTTATTATTATATATTCTTCCATTTTTTTTTTCTTTCCCTCTGTTCCTTTTCTCACTTCCTTGCTTTCGTCTTCTCTTCTCTTTGAATTGTTTTGTATTGAAGTTGTGTTATTGGCCCAGAGCCTAATAAAGACTTTGAATCTTGAATTATTATTAGGCTAGATTTATTATTAGTATTATTACGAGAAGGAGGAGGCGGCTAGAATTATTAATATAATTATAAGTACAATCATCCTGTTCGCCTTTTTGTGAGGAATGGTTTGATTGATACCTTTCAGTGCTCTTTCAGAAAAAGAAGACAGGAGTATGATACAGCAAACTCCATTTAATGGCAGTTCTATAAAATCATGGAAGAAATTGCGATTAAGCGCAAGCCTCAGTAAGCCGGGCTATTTGCTTTCACTATTCAAATTCTACATCAACAGTATAGTATTATAGGCTTTTGTGGCGATTCCGCGAAAAGTGCGACTACAAGGAGGATTGGAATTTGTAATTAAGTGAGTCTGCTGTGTTAGACGGCGTCTAGTTTGATATATCCCCGATTTATCGCCCTTTGGTAGAACTGTTTCATGCCGTATTCTTGGCACGTTCTGAAATCGCCTCCATGATACGGCAAAAAGGCTAATGCGCACTCAGACGTGTAATGCACAGCATGATCCTTTTTGCTGTGGAACATTCGAGAGCTCAGACTGGGGCTTAAAGCCATTTTATAAGTTTTCAAGTCACGTAGGTGCTTCTCCCCCCTCCCCCCCCCTCACCCCCATTTTTATTTCAATCGTATAGCCTATTATAATTTCATCAATGCATGTTATAGAACTATGAAGCTTTGTCAGGGTATGTTTTGTATGTGCTGTGCGCGGGGGGTGGCATAGCTATAGCTGATGGGTCTTGTAGGCCAAGGAGGTAGAGGAGGGTGGGGTGGTGGGTAGACTGGGGTGGTATTGGGAAGCATCATGATTATCAAGGGGAAGTATTCATACAGAGATATTAATATTCCTGGGGAAAGATGCAGCGAGAGTTTTTTTTGAGGTTGGTGGGAAGGGTATACGGCGGATGAGATGTAGACATTTTGGCTTGTTGGTTTTTTTTTTGGGTCGAGAGGGGCATGAGGTGAGAAGAGACTACGAGAAAATGCAAACGAGTTAGAAGAAGGTATGAGAAAGTAAATATGCGAGTATTCAGACTTACGAAGAAAATCGGACAGATTGCCAGGCGAACAGACAGACAAGAGGACAGACAGACAGACAGATAGGCAGGCAGGTAGGCAGACAGACAGAGAGAGAGAGAGAGAGAGAGAGAGAGACAGACGGACAGTTAAACAGACGAACAAACAGACAGACAAACAGATAGACAGTCCCTCGGTACACATTAGATGAGTACACAGAACGAGTGGAAAGTGTCAACCTTTCAGAGACTATGAAAGAGTAGCCTACAGGCAGGAATGATAACAGTGCTCAGAAACAGGAAATGGTCGAGTTTTGCCAAGCCCTGGTTAAGGGTTAACCTAAACATCAGGGCAAGGGTTTCCATAAATAGTCTGTATCGGCCCCTAGAGTTCGATAGCACAATACAAGGGATTGATGAATGTAGATCTTGGGTCAGCTACATTTTTGGGAAAAATTACGTCTAGTAATAGTGATAGTCTTTATGTTGGGTTAAAGTTTTGTTTCGTTATGTCTCACCGTAAACCAGTCTTCATTGTTGTCCATCAGAATGAGTTATTTACACTAGAACTATCCCCCATGTTAATCAGATAATGGTATTATAACGAAATTAGGCATAGGGAGAAGATTATTGTTAAAATTCGCCTCGAGAAACGATAAAGGAGGCAGGATTTCATGCAGGAGTCGTGATTCAGAACAGGTTGAGAACCCCTGTGATAGACCTTCGTTTACAGTAGCCCTAGCTCACAGTCGTGTAGTGTAGCTCCTCCTTGTGTTGTACAAGCCTTCGAGGGCCAGTCGAGGGACGCGGGATGGGCTTTAAAAATGTTCAAGCCGTTCACTATCGTATCCCTTCCACCATGTCTATAAGAGATACAACGTTTTTTTTCTTTTTTATTAACCTCTGTCGTGATAATAGATGCGCTGTGTTACCGAGCCATAGAATAATTTGTTTCTGGCGTGGTTGTTTTGGGATTTTTGTTGGCATCGTTGTCGCTGCTGTTACTGGTGATGCTGCTGTTATTACATCTGATGGCTGATGTTTGGTCGGCGTTGTTGTTTTTTTTAAGGCGTAGTATAATCAAAGTCTCCATTTAATCTCAACTTTTTGGAGCCATAGAGAGCGTCCCTAGGTCCCCAGGGCTGGGCAGAACTGGGATCAATTATGAACGTAGTTAAGGAACTTAAGTTCAGTTCTCGTGAAATTGATCTGAGTTTAATATAATAGCTAATTTGGACGAACTGATCTGGATCTGAACTGTAGGTATTTTGTGTGCTTGATCTGAACTTTAATTTTCTAGATAAATTTCAGTTCATTTCACATTTTCCTCAAAAAATCAGAACCGAAAGCCAGTTTCAAAAACAAAGAGGAGATAATCTGGTCTTAAAACTATTCAGTTTTCATGGAACTGAGCTAAACTTGACCTTAGGGCTGTTTACCTCCTTAGTGAACTGAACTTGATCTGATTTTTGGGGATCATGCTAACCCTGAATGTCGCCATACCAGTAAGCCGAGGGCAACCATTAATCGATGCAACCTGTGTCCGATTTCTCTAACAAAGTGAAGCTGATTTGCGAAAAGTGCAATTAAGCGAACCACAATTACGGGCTGCACTGCACTTTGAGAACGGACTGCTATGACACAGACAGACAGACTGAACAGTAAGGAAGATGATACTATTACCGTGGAATTGCCCGAGGGCAGCTGATAATCTCGATAGCCAAGACACGTCTGTCGGGAGGGGAAAAACAGCGAAAACATCTTTATGAACCCCGCGAGGGGTAAGGAGGAAAAATCTGGGGTTTTCCCCACTCGGTTGCAAGACTAATAAATTGAGACGGATCTAACGTCCATTGTGCTTTGAGTGTTTTCAAAGCCATGATTTTCCTGGCCCTGCATTAGTCATGGTCTGGGGGAGAGAGACGAGAAAGGACACGGGAGGGGAAGGGGGTGGGAGGGGTGGGAATTAGAATTGATATTATTATTTTGATGTAGGCATGTGCAATAACACGCAACTTGATCTAGATGGTGCAAGAGTCTGACAAGGGTTCTCAAAGAGGCAATGGGTCACGCACGCAAGGTTTTGATATACGCATTTAAGAGCAAAAGCTTTCAGAAGGAATAATAACATGTAATTTCAGATCCTCCTTTGAAAAACAAACAAAAGAAATATATGAAGAAAAGGTCGACTTTCATGTTCGGTGTGCATGCTTTTTACATTTGCTATACATTTTTTTACATTTCAAAAAAAAATAATACCCACATAATACAACATGATTACAACAATTACACATGATGATACATCTACATTATCACTGATAAAAATTACTTCGAAGTCATCGCTAGTCCCGCGATGCAGCGGCCTGGTATCTAATATTAATAATAATCTAAAGACTGTGTACAAATTAATTTCACATGAGCTATTTTATTCAAGCGTTGAATATTGATGAACATTTATCTTACGTTGAATAAATATATCTGCAAAAGAAGTACATAAAACAACACCATCAACAACAACAACACGCTTAAATGTATCAACAAGTAGACTGGAAAACCAGTCTTCACCTAAGTTAATGAGACTTTGATCATTTTGAAGTGAGATGTATAATCACGATATGTTATTTCTTTTAAAATCGTATTTCATTAATAATTAACTGAATAACGATCTTTCGTTGTATACAAGTAAACTGTTGTTAACTAATTTTCTTTTGACTCACATCTGGAAAGGAGGCAGGCAAAATGTACAGTAAAATAGCCTACAATATCAAGGCCGTCTTGGGTTTTTTCGGGCGCTGACCAGCCTAGACTATCTCAGAAACCTTACTTTGACCTTATTTACATTGTTTACAGCTTGGAAGAAACTTATCTGCTAACGACCTAGAAATATGTGAATTGAAAAAAAAATATGAAAACACCACCTGCGTCAGTTTGAGACGATGGGCAGCTGAGTGCAAGAAGCTGGAACAGAAATTAAATGAAATAAAAAATTAATGGATAAGTTTATTGATTTGAATTGTCGGCAGTGGCACGGAACGACAGCTGAATTGAAGGATAAACTTGAAGTGAAGGGGAAGGGGTTGAGAGGATGGGAGAATTCAGTGTGTCGTTGAAATTTTAATGGATGAAATTTTTTGCTTCTTTGCTTTGTCGGCTAGCTCCTGAGGAGGGAAAACATAAACATGAAGAGGTCAGTGGCATAAAAATGAAAGGCAGTGTGTGTGTGTGTGTGTGTGTGTGTGTGTGTGTGTGTGTGTGTGTGTGTGTGTGAGAGAGAGAGAGAGAGAGAGAGAGAGAGAGAAACAGAGACAGAGCAGAGATAGAGAGACAGAGCGAGAGAGAGAGAGAGAGATAAAAGAAAAGTAAAAAAACCCGTGGAATTGATTGAAAAATGGAGTAAGAGTTGATTGAGAAGAGAAGGAGGAGAGGGTAGGGGACTAAGGATGCTCTTCAGCGGTGAAATGTCTCTGAAGATCCAAGATATCGAATAATAAATCGGTAGTTTGATTTTTTTTTCTTTGCCGAGGGTTCGATTCCAGCCATAATTATTGTTAGTAGTCTGGGAAAGCATTTCATTCACTTTTTCTTCGTTCCATCCGTCTGTAAAGTGGGTACCTGACGATAGGCAGTGAAAGATTATGTCGGAATGCAAGTGATCAGCGGCTATGAATGGCAGCGGTACTATATACACCAAGATGAGATGGGAACGTTTTTGAGTGGTCTGGCCTGCTGAGGTAATAATTATGAGCGAGTATGAGCCAGAATAAAGGACTTATAAACCGCATTATTACGAGCATGATTCTTTTTGTTGTTGTTTAGAGGGACATGATCTCCTCAGAGTGTTCCAATTTAATATAATCTTCTTACAGCATAAAGGAGACAAATGAAGTGATCATTTTGTTTTATTTCTAGATCTAAATCTACTTCTTTCAATCACAAAACTGGTGAGCACCCTTGGCTCGATGTTCTTCGGTGATTAACTGTCAAGATCTGAGAAAATGAATAGATAATTTCGGGGATGGCAGTCGATGAAAGGGCTGAAAAAATTAAAGTTAATCTGCACCAGGCTCACCCATAACATTCAAAATATGTTGAAGTTTGATCATGAAGCTCTGTGATATATATATATATATATATATATTGTAGCGAGCAAGTGTCAATCAGTATTGGCGTGTAGTGAAGNATATATATATATATATATATATATATATAGTTACAGTGTTGCGCACACTATATGACTTTTCTTCTTTCTTTTGGTCCCTTTTCTTCTTTATGTATTCTTTCAAATTTTACTTTAATGACAGATACTGATTACTTCGAACATATTTTTGGGGGGGCCCATGATATACGAGGAAAGCATTTTATACCAGAGGCTTTAATTCATCTTTCCTTCCATTCCTAATCAGTCAGAACAAACTGTCCTGTATTTGCTATTGGCCTCAGAGTTAGGCTCGAAAGCGGGAATGAGTCAGTCACGCTTTTTTTTAAGTCATTAATAAACAAGTATTGTGATTGGATAACAGGGCTGCAAAATAAATAAAGAATGGGCGTCGTCAATCACATCGTCAAGTACTGAAATAGTCCAGTTATGATGTCATTCTGGTGTAAGTTAACTCTCCTTCCTTCATGTGGAGGCTATTTTTTTTTTATTTAAGCTTCTCGGAAATGTCCCTTAATTAACGACATCAGAATGTTTTTAACGTTAGCTTAATGACGCTGCTCTTCAAATAAAACACTGTGTAAAAAATGCGCTGATGACGAATCTTAAAAGTGCATATACATCAATCGGATATTTACAGGGCTTTAAAGACGGTCTCTGGGGGGNGGGGGGGGGGAGGGTTGGGGAAGGGGGAGAGGATAGGGGGAGAAGTGTAAGCTCTGCTGTAGGAGAAGAAGTTAAGTTGGGGGGACTAAACAGGAGAGAAATAATTAGTTTGTGAGACGCTGCCGATATAAGTGATATTATCATAGCGTTGGTCTTCGCCAAGGTCAAAATATGACGTCAAGCAGCCTGGCCGGTTTTATACTGAGACCGTCGATAATTAATTTCATAATCGCTAGATTTAAACAAACTGCAAAACTGTCCACACAGTTTTACCATTGCGGTTAAAAGGCAAAGAACCTCTAGTTGTCTGCCACATTATAATACACAGTACGAAGACATTGCGCAAAAAGGAGCCAAAAATAAATGCGGCTCTTCTTTGAGAGTTTGTGCCTGCTCAGTGCAACCTTTGGAGCTCGGGCATCTCAACTCCATGTTCTTACCAGATACAAACCAGATCTGCCGAGCTGTAAGATAAACACGTGTGGGTGGGTGACCTTATTTCTAACTCGGCTCAGGGCACTTGACATTCTGCGGGGGATATACAGTTGATAGAAAGGTCTATTGACACATTGCTGGGTGCGTTTGTTACAGGGGTGAGACGGTGTCCTTGGGCTGTGTTAAGTTTAGAGGAGTAAAGAGAGGAAAAGAAAGAAAATAGAGGATGATTGATTGATTGATTGATTGATTGATTGATTGATTGATTGATTGATTGGTTGATTGATTGCCATCTTTATGGATCGATTGATCGATCGACAGACAGACCGACCGACGGACAGACAGACAACCGGACGGACGGAAGGACGGACGGACGGACAGACGAACGGATGGATGGGTGGATGGATGGATGGATGGATGGATGGATGGATGGATGGATGCCTCGGTGATTGTTCTGCTCGACTTATCCTCCTCCAATCAATCGCCTACTGCTTATCCCTGAGAACTTCAAACGTCAGACAGTCCAATTAAGTGTATCATCATTATTCCAGTGTATTTTAACTCTTTTTCCTTCCTTCCTTCCTTCCTTCCTTCCTTCCTTCCAAATATTTTTCTTACAGACTTTCATATATGCGAAATTCCAAACAATTTTGATCGTCAGTCTGAAATTGCAACCCTTCCCATCAAACCGGTCGTTAAAAATAGTGTCCTCCCCGCCTCCCACCCCATTCCCTAGGGACTTTGTGCTTATTAGCATAAATTCCATTGACACCGAGAGAGAGGTTTTCAAAAAAAGTGTCTAAATGGTTACTAGAGTCAGATTGTTTCATTGACCGTGGTCATCACTTTTGCCAATCTCCATCCTTGTTCCACTTCTTCCTCCTCCTTCTCTTGAGTGTCGTCTTCCTTCTATATTTTTTCTTATTTGTTTTCGTCGTCTTCCTCTTGCGCAAACCGAAAACAAGGTTTGGGCAGTGAATGAATGAACGAATGAATGAATGAATGAATCAATCAATCAATCAATCAATATCTCCTTAAATATATTTGAAAATGAGATAAAGAATAGAGCTTGAATTTTAAGGGCTGTGGCCTACTCGATAATTTGAAATCCTTCGGTCTAACTTGATATGCCCGATGGAGATTCACGTTCACGTTACAGGAAAAGGTCTAACTGATGCCTTGTGCCTTGTGGTCCCTTATGCCTGGGACTTGGTACACTTGCACAAGAGGTTTTGTTAAAGTAAAGAGAAGAGAGAGAGAGAGAGAGAGAGAGAGAGAGAGAGAGAGAGAAGAGAGAGAGAGAGAGAGAGAGAGAGAGAGAGAGGAGAAACGTGCCGAATTGCTGTGAGGTCGACGGCCAAAAGGAATTTAGGGCTTATAAATATTTGTGCGGTGCGCTGTAAAACTCAGCGATGTGCTGGGCGATACCTTGTATTACTGACTACTCCAGTTACACATAATTAACCGAATAATTGTGGCACGTTAGGCTTTTAAAAGCACATGCCTTTTCACTCATGACATTGAATTTATGTTGAGAGGGGTCGGGTTGTTTTTTTTTTNGGAGATGGGGGTGGGAGAGAAGAGATCTGGCAAGGAATAAAAATAGCTTTCTTAAGATCAGCTATTGAGTTTACACAAATTCTTGCAAAAGCGTCCTGCTAAGTTGGCCTACTGTGGCTAAAAGTCTAAAACATTCAACCCTCGGTGACACTAAGGGAGAAAGGTTTGGGAAATGGAAGATGTTTTTTTTTTTTTTAACAAATTACATACTTTACTTGTAGAAATTTATTTTTCTTGCAGTTTGTCATTTTTTCGCCCCGTTATGTAGTAATGGAACCGTAGTCGAGTAATCAAAGAATAATCAGTTGCTATGCGTTCACAAGTTATCATAGTAATCGATTACTTTTACTCCATATACTCAGAATTACTCAGCAGTTCAACATTCTTTGGTGTAATTCCGTACCCCTGTGTCCTACATTTTGAGAACCAAATAATACTCTGGTTTTAAGTCCTTAAGTTTCTAAATTGAATATTTCTCCCGAACGTTAACACAGAATAAATGGATTTCATGGGCTTGTTTTGAAGAATTCGAGTCGATGGGTCTCAATGTATCTATTCTTACTTCTGTAAATGTAATATTTGGTAATACTCACAGCTGTTGATTCGTATTACAGTGGAAGCTCGATATTTAGTACTTATTTATAAAATAGATATTGTTATTAATTAATAAGTATTAATTTCACCTGCACGGATTGGTTATTATTCCATCATTTCACTACTCAGGTGGATCTCGATACAAAGAATACCTCAATATTAAATATGCTTTGCCCGTGCATAGGGCACACTTTATATTCGGATTCTACCACATATGAATGCATTGATACTCGGTTTCTTCGATCTCTATATCAAAATTCTCCATCTGGAGTTTCAGTAATGTGAGTGTGACGGTGAGAGAGAGAAAGAGAGAGAGAGGTAGAGAGAGAGAGAGAGAGAGAGAGAGAGAGAGAGAGAGAGAGAGAGAGAGAGAGGGGNGGGGGGGGGGGAGGGAAGGGTATGAATTGATTGTTAAGAACATTGTCATTGCTTTGCTCATTTACAACTAGTTGTTGTCTGAGCTAAAACAACATATTATTATATATTATGAGCTATATAAATATATTCGTATTGTTATTGCTATTGCCATATATGATAAAGCCTTGTTACTGTTATTTGCAGGAGGAATTGGGAAGAGGGGTGAAAGAGTGGGGAGTCGGGAGAAGGGGAAGGTGTAAGAACCAAACAGCCTGAGTCTAAACCCCTTACAAGAGCCCTCGACAAGGTGTAAGGGAAATCTTGATCCCACTGCAACGGGGCGGCCCAGTCCATGTTTTCTTAAGAGTTTCCCTATGTCTTTGCGTGTCATTTCAATGTTTGACAAAAACATTTTAAGAATTACAAGGGAATGCAGTTAAGTATGACTAATACGGGGCAGGAAGGGGGAGGAAGAGAGCTGGCCAATCTTAACGTGCAATCTTGAACGACCATGTTCTTTGTTGGCTCATGCCTGTGGGTTTTTTTAAACTTTCTGGAGTGCCGTAAGCTTATTGTCTTCGTGTTTTGGTCTTTCCCTCTAGGCTTGCTCGAGAAGCGTGACAAATCTACAAAGAAAGTGGAAGGGAAAAGAAAGAGGGAGG
>JAWQUT010000355.1:502511-512511 GCA_033807755.1 Ellobium chinense | reverse complement strand
AATCGATGATGTCATCACCACAAACAGCGTGCAGAATACTGACTGATGATATCGTTACTACAGTGAGCAGACCACGAATCAGTGATGTCATAATCACCACTAGCAAAAGCAGCCCACAAATTGGTGACGTCATTTTGAGTGCTTTTAAGAGCACAGACAAAATCTACCCAAAGCAATACATATTTAGCACAAACTTTTAAAAAAAATTTTTAAAAATATAGATGAAGATTTAACACTGAGGCGGTTATTGCAAATTTTAACACTGATAAATTAATGTTCATACAGTTTTTAGATCATTGTAGCTAACATAAATAAAAAATTACAAACAGCTGTGCGATTTTCCACTATATTTAACATCCCAGAGTACCTAATTTTAAGAGCACAAATCAAAACATAATAGACTATATAACGCCACACCTTACATCAGTATTCTGCCTGTATACACAGATCCATGTGACATGCGGTTTGGTTTCAGGTGAAGAGAAATATATATTAAAGTATAAAGGGTGATATAAAACAGGTTGGGTCTGTCTCTTGACATCTTTTGGATATAATAAGAGAAACTTATCTGGAAGCCTTCAACGCTCCTCTGCTCTGTCCTTACCATAAGATACATTTCAGAAGAAAGGATTGTCTATGTCTGTCAACAAGACACGCACAGCACTGCCTTCAACAAAAACGGAAGTCATGACTCCCTTCGCCAGCTGGGAACATACAGGTGGCATTTTCATGTCATGTCAATTAAATTGTTTCCTGTCAGCATCATGATTCGCTTGTCATCTTTTGCACACCTGTTATCAGGTATCAATCCAGGCAGGTGTATGTAGTGATAGAGCTAACACACACGGACCCAGTGCAAGCCAGACAGATGTATGTAGTGACAAGGCAAACAGACACGGACCCAGTAGTAGTGCAAGATCCAGCCTGAGATGCCCTACCCTTGAACAGATTTTGGCACTCCTCTCTCCTTAACACTTGTTTGTGTAGTATTCTCAAGTGGTTCTTTCCACTTAACTGTAACACCTCTCGTCCACCCCACATCCCCCCTCCTCCTCCCCAAACCACGTCCCCATCGGCCACTTCATGTCTGCTCGAATGGCCAAGGGTTTAGATTAGATGCTCTTTTCTGTTGTTTGTGGGTTGAGGCCATCATGCCTGTTAAAGACAATGCGGCTGAGCTAGTCACTAAGATAGACTTGCAAGTGCTAAACTTAACAGACGATGTAAGATTTCTAAATGTCCACTGGTGTTTCTTCAATAGCATATCAAAGTGAAACATTATTTCTTTTAAAACTCTCGTTAATTTTTTGTAGATATTGTATTCTATAGATCATGATTCTCTCTTTATCCTCAATGACTTTTAATTTAGAANGGTCTGTTCAAATTCTTATGTTCTCTGATGTTATCTTAATGCAGTGTTTAGCATAATGTCCGCCTGTGGTATCAAGAAGTGAAATTATAGGATTATTTTATCCCTGTGCCTCCCTTCCCCATGCTGTCCAAGCTGGCTTCATCCCTGCATATCTCATTTTTGTTGAGTGTATTGCCACTATCAGATGTACAAGTGGGGAGCACTGTAACCTTCCTGTTGCTCTGTAGGTGTTTTTTTGTAATAAAATATTGTATATCTTATAGCTGGGTCACTGAACATAAAACATTGTTTTGCATGTGACACCGAAATTCATTGCATAATGTAACTTGGTGGATCATTGCCGATTAACCGGCCTGTTTAAATATGGTCTGTTTCATTTCAACGTATGTTTCGAGGACGTAGGATAAGTTGCAACTGAGTAGGTGCTGTCTGGAACTTGTATTTGGCAGACAAAATACAGTGGAACCTTGAAAACTTACTCAATCTTCGTACCAAGCTATTGAGATTGTGTGACCAGACGTTCTTTTGTTGTACAGAGTGCTTTATAAAAGAAAAATCAGTCTTATTAAGAGTAGTAGGAGGAGATTGTATTAAGCTATGGTTATGTTAACAAGGTTTCACTGTATTCTGTTTTCTGTAATATGCTGCGAATAGGCGGAATGCGATAAAGTGGCGTCTACAGCACCACAGCCTTAAAATTTGTAACTGTGTTATGGCCTATGTGGCGACACTGTTATTCTCACAATATTCAATCTTGAAATGTCAGTGACTGTACTGCCTATGAGATGATACTAGTGTAATTATGCCAGTATGAAATTTGTGCTATGATTTCCAAGAAATCGTTGACGATTTCCAGGAAATCATAGGTATTATGCCCGTTATCAGAATGACTGTCATCATCAGCTATTTGTGCCTTTGAATCACAGAGTTTTCTATTTTCAATCGTGGTGATCCAAGCTGAGGTAAATCTAACATTTTGACATTATAATCAGAACAATGAACTCTTTCAGTAAAAGAAATTTCCACTACTAAAAAGCAGTAAACTAAAATATTTCCTTTCGCATCTTTGTCACTTCGTCACCAGGATTCAGTGCCAAGTGCATGAATGACATTCTTACTTTTTAATTATAGATCAACAGCAGTGTTCTTATCATGTGACAGATATCAGTATATTTTCAGTTTAATGAAAGTAAAGGTCAAACTTTATCTGAGGAGCTCCCAAACATACCAAACTGCTGTCGTTTTACTAGATGCCACCTATATTTACTGCAAACTCACCAACTGCTAACAAGACATCGGTAAAACAGAAAAAGTGAATAGCTTTTTTTTCTAATCTAGAGAAATTATTGTGTGGTTTTGGAAATCGCCTAGTAGGGCAACCGGTCCAGGGGACAATAAAAACCAACCAGCCTACCAATTTGTTGTAGTATATAATATACCTATTTTTAAGCATTTTTCATCGAAATTTCTGAAAACAAATCTGAAAACAAAGGCTTTAAAAAAAACCACCAGGGATTTTGACCACTCTTTTATTCAAAGACACCGTTATGATGTTTATCATGACTTTGTGATTACTTTTGAATATTGTAAACTCTATCATTCTTGCCACCTGACTTACTGACAGCCTTTCTGTGGTTTTCATCTTTGATATGAGTCATCATTATTATCATGATCATCATTATCATCATTATCATCATTATCATCATTATTTGCAAAACATCATTATCATCATAATCATCACGTTTTTATCGCCAAGCGAACTGTACATCTGCGTCTTCATAACAAATGAATGTTTCACGAAGCTGGAGAAGTCCACTTTAGGTTGAAAATTTAGTATTGTATGTATTAATTTTTTTTTTGCTGTCCTGCTTTTAAAAAACAACACTGAGCCTTTGAAATCTGGACTGGCCAAAAGTTATGACACTGTAAATTAAATTAGATAACGAAATAATAGTAATGATATTTATAATAATAACAATAACAATGCAGTTTATAAGTCTCGTATCCAAGTAAATGCCTGCTCACCCGACTTCTTGCTATTACTGTCCCACAGGCCAAATCGCAAGATGATTTTCTCAAATCGCTGATGAGCATTACCATTACTCTGTTTAGACGCGGATCACTTGTACTCTGACAACTTCTTTCACTACCTATGGCCAGGGATCCATTTTACACACGGAAATGGATCGAGCCTAGTGAACGAAATGCTTTCCTAAGGCACGAACAACACCACCACGGTCAAGAATCGAATCCACGACCTGTAGATCTTGACTCCAAACCCGTTACCATTCTTCCACGCTGCACCATGTAAAGTTTTCCACAGGAGCCAGTCTTTATCCCAGAAAGCACTGAAAATGAACTTAACCAGTTTTGCAAAATCTCTTGTCCGTTATCACCTTCATCTTTATTATCAAAGTCATTGTTTTCATTACATTTGAAACTTGTTACATTGTAAGTCAAATCATCCTACGCATTTACTGTTGACATCATTGTACAGTCTTCGCTCATAGTATCAGTGTGTCTCATTCCCACAGCTGTTGTGATGGTACCTGTATGTGATGGAGGATCTTTTGATGTTGCTGTTGTTGCATATCTTTCAAATAAGCATTCATCACTTAATTATTGCCATGTACAGAACCAATCTGTACATTTTGAACGCACCAGTCATTGTACATACCAGTACCTTTTTTTTTTCTTAGACGCAGCCAGGCAAAATGAGGCCTAGGTTTAATCAGGTCGATCAGAGCTCAAGTCGTAACCCAGTGGGTGAAAAATCTAAAGTTTTTGTTGGTTCGGAAGAGCCACACTTTTCCCCCGAGACCTGATATGACGAATGCTCTTTATGGCCCACAACACCAAGTGGATGAAACCAGTAGATTTTATTACATGCCATTGAACCGAAGGGCTAAGACCCCCATGGAGCTGGGTCGGTATAGAAAGAAATGCAAGAAAAGCAAGCAGGATATTTGAACAGACCTATCAGAGATGGGTTTTTTTTTTTAATTTAAGAGTATTTTCCCCATCTGATTGTCATTCACAGCACTTCAGTGTTAATATCACACCGTAAGACTCAAGACTGAACGGCAATATTTTTCAGACATTGTATCAGGATAGCAATGTCTGGGAGAGATAATATTTATATATTGTGAAAGAAGACGAAGGAGACAAAAAAGAACAAAAAGATGGGGAGGAAGATGAAAGAGAGAGAAGAAGAAGATTTGATCTTACTGAAGCTACAGCTTTGAATAACTAGTTCTGACAATGGTCTGCCAGGACTCATTCCGTCTTGCTGCAGTCTCAGTTCTCTGATTACATATCTTGGACACCTTTGCCCGTCAGCAAAGACATCTTAATGTTGACCACCATCATCGTCATCATCTTTGTTGTCATTATCGATGTGATTGTCAGTTTTCAGCCAACTCCACCTCCTATTTGTCATCCATAATCATCATCGTCATCCTCACGTTTTGTACAAAGGTAAAATAAAATATGAAGGAATTTACTCACAGAGAAAGACGAATCAAGCATGTAAAGTAATGTAAAAATAATAATAATATAATAATGCGGTTTATAAGTCTCGTATCCAGGCTAATGCCCGCTCACGCGACTTCACATTATCATTACCCCAGCAGGCCTGATCACTCTAGGACTTTCTCGGCTCCCTGGGGAGCATACAGTGCCGCTGCCATTTATAGGCGCTGATCACTAGCATTCTGACAATACCTTCCACTGCCTATAGCTAGGTACCCATTTTACAGACGGGTGGACTGAGGAAAATGTGAATGAAATGCTTTCCCAAGGCACTTGCAACATGACCGTGGTCGGGAATCGAACTCACGACCTTTAGATCTTGAGTCCAACGCCGTAACCATTAGGCCACGCTGCTCCATCAAATAGTTGATGCTTTAGCTCTTGATATCCTTGATATTGTAATATAATATTATTATAATTTGTGAGATTTGCAAAGGGATGTCATGACATCATATTAGCCTGTGCCTACCTTAAAATATAACATAAAAGTGGTGGCTTTTTTATTTTTTGGAGGTAGGGATGAAGATGAGGACCCATACGAAAATTATTTCCCTCTATCGGCTACAAACTAATTTAATCCCAGCCGTTTGTAGAGAACTTCCCTACCGATTAAGATTTTAAAAATAATTTTCAGCATAGGATGTTTCAAATACAAAGTTATCATTAAAGTTTGAAGTTCTGGCAAGTATAGTGAAGAGAAAAAGTAGTTTTGACATCTCTCGTGGACTTATACCTTTTGCAATGTAATTTCTTCATGTAATTCATTTCACAAAATCACGAAAAAGGATTTGAAACAATCTGCAATGCTCGTCACAAATGTGTGACTCATTCTGCACAGTCTGTCCAAAGGGTAGATGTGTTTCTTGTTGTAGCACTAATGAACCCGATAGTGATCTATAATTTAATTTTAATTAGTAACATGGTAGTTGCAGTTGGAGGGAGACAACAAGAGAAATAATGGGATCGGTGAAAAGAATAGAGAAACTGCTGAGGATTGATTTTGAGCATTATTATTTTATAATCCTTTAGAGATGGTACCTTATTTGGGGAATTCCATGCCAATAACCCAAAAGTAATTTCTCAGTTATGAAGAACATAATAAGGATCAGTTTTAAAAGTATTCTTGAGCCCACTGGATTGGACAGCTGACAGACAGAGGTGGAGGTCTATGATGGTCAGTGATAATCTTGTAGTCTGAAGGAAGAGACGTAACTTGACATTTTAACCACATCATTGATGGTTATCTTCTTTTGAAACTGTTCGACTCTTAGGATAAATCATTCTTAAATCTAGTTACCTATGCCTTAGTTGTACTGGGGTCTTTTCAGTAATACAGCGTTCAGTATCTGTTAAAAGTCTATCAGAGTTTTATCTATGTTAAATTCAATGAGGATGCTAAAAAAATTCAAAAACTTCCTCTAGTGTATCTGTTTGTAAATTCTCTAAATCCCTGGACTAATTTTTTACTTTTATTTCATTAGAAATGTTTCTCTTGTGACCAGCTTTAACCTGCCGTTGTTTCCGAATCATTCATGCCATTGCAGCATCAAATTCAAGAAATTCGAACGATGTTCAAACTATGTTGATAAAATTCCTGGATGTTGTTGTTGTCGTCGTGGCTGTTGTCATTGCTGTTGTTGCTGATACTTTTTAAATGTGACACAGCGCTCATTTCATCTCATTTTATTTTGAGCAAAACTTAATACGTGCTCTACAGTAATGTTGTATCATAATAGTTATGACATTTTCAGTGCAATTTGCAATGCACTTTTCTATTTTCATGCCATTAGATCTATTCTCATTTTTAAGTCTTGATAATAAATCGTGTTCATTTCATAATAGGCTTTGTCGTGACTGGTTACTTATAGGATGCTTTGAAAGGACAAAATATTTTATTTTCCTTACATTCCACCTTCGCCTCTCTTTTGCCTCCTTTCTTCTTTCCTTCCCGTTTTTCTCTTTATTTTCATATGTGTGGCTGGTTTCTTTTTATTTATGTGACCTGTGACAATGTCTCCGTAAATTCGATCATATCAAAGTTCTTTCAAAAAGCAAATATTCTATTCTATTCTACTCTATTCTATTCTATTCTATTCTATTCTATTCTATTCTATTCTATTCTATTCTATTTCATGTAAAGACATCTCTTACAAAGGATGTACATAAGATAGTGACATGAAACGCACTCCTCAAAATCACTTTGCCTCAAACAAAGTACTGTAGTATATTACATTCCATGAATTTGATGAAAGCTTGATTTGCATTATGTCAGGCTGCTTCACACCGCCTTCCCCTCCCCCTCCCCCCACACACAAACACGCAGAGAGACACACACACACACACACACACACACACACACACACACACACACACACACACACATTTTTTTTCAAACACATCACAATCACAATCACAAAGATGATTGTTCGTGGATACCCAAAACTTAGAAGAAAGCTATTTCTTACTTTACCCTACCCTTAACCCTAAAGCAAGCTCTAGGTGGGAGAGTCCAGGGATATTGCCAAATATTTTACTTTCCGTAAAAGGGATCATCTCTTTTACGGTGCTGTCCCCAGTGTCAAGAATGATGCAATCACTTCTTCTGCCAGACCAGCTGTAAATTCACATCCGTTGTCACCATCTATACTTTCCCTGAATCATACATAAGTTTACGCCCACCTTTTTGCAAGGTCGGTAAACTCTCACCTAGTGCTTGGTTTCAGGTAAGGGTCAGGATTAGATCGGAGGAAGCATTTATGGGCGAGTTCCTAAACAATGATACTGTCTAGGGACTGTCCCCTATTGTTTTGTCTTCTTTAACTTTACCCCTACCCCTGCCCCTAATCATAACCCAAGCTCTAGTTCGGAGTGTCTCTGGGATATTGTCAAATGTCTATTCCGCTTAACCTCAAAAACATGGCAAAAGACGCGATTACAATGAGTTTAGATCTTACTACATGACTCCTTAGGAATTATTGTACTCTATAATGTGAAAACTGTGCAAAATGGTGGACTGCAATTAAGCAGAGTATTGTCACAGTACGGATCAGTAACGTAATCCAGCACCAACCAAGGTAAGTCACTCGTTAGTACCACCGTATTCAGCACCCTCGCTGGTCAGCTCCGTCGATGGCTGTGAGTATTTCCAATCAACAAAACAATCAATCGATCTCTCTATTCTCTCAGTGGACAAAATCAATAGATTGGAAACCCTTCAGGAAAAACCTTGGCGGCTGAAGTACAGTGCGAGGCCACAGAGGTGACACCCCGTGAGGTGCGACCAGATTAGGGTCGTAATTTTGGTCAGGGGCGTACGACGAGGCGTCGGGGGCAGATGAAAGTGAATGTGGCGAAGGTTTCAATTATGGGGAAAGGGTGAAGGTAGAGAACAGGTCGAAATGAGGAGAATGTGGGGGTAGGGGAGAGGTGGAGATGGGAAAAAGGGTAAGCTAAGCAGAACGTGAGAATGGAAAGAAGTTTTTTTTTATAAAAAATGATTACGTAAAATGAGTGAATAAAAGAAAATGGTTAACGAAGTTAAGACAAAATGGGTGGGTAAAAATGAGCAATCCTTCTTTCTGATAGTCAAATTTGCATTCCTCATCTGTCCTACTCTTCCCCGCCCCAACCACCCACCNCCCACCCAATCCATCCCCCCCACTCCCCCCACTCCTCACATACCATCCAGCACATATATACAAGTTACGCCCCTGAAATGTCATGGAGTATTGTGTATGGAATTTGACACCCGTTTTGTCGTTGACGAAGAAGTCAGTTTAATCACACTACAGGTATCAAAGGATCAACAAGTATCTGAACCGTCTCAACCTTGCTTCTCCCCCCCCCCCCCCCCCCCCNCTCCCCCCATTCCCCTTCAAAACCGCCCTGTCGTCGCTAGCCCTCAAACATCTGATACGCCTCTGAAATATAAAGATTAGTACTTTGGATCGACTTTGGCACTTAGTGATTTGTCCACAAGGAAGTCAACGTAATCACGACCCAGGTTCTGATGGACAGCCAGTCTTTGATACATTCCCTTCCATTTTCCCTTCTCCCCCCTACCCGTCCCGCACAAGTTCACACTTCTGAAATCGTAACCAGGGGTACGCGTTTGGTTCCTCCACGCTAGTCACAGTGGGGAAGTATACGTACCTTCTAGAGGTGCATTAGAAATGTGTTACCTTCTGTGTAGACGGGGAGAGAGAGCTCGTTTAAACGGGTGCCACCATCTACTGTTTCAAATTTATTAGTAGAACTTTTTTTTTAATCATCGCCCTTCTGTTGGAGGAGGATATGGCAAGAATCCAAGAGGTATTCATACTAATGAATGAGGCAAAGATATGATATAGCGAACACCTCATCCATTATTTTCTAGCTCTTCCGTATCAGTGGAGTCTAGATCTTGGTTAGCCTAGAGACTGATATTATCTTTGCTTACGATGGCCCACAGTATAAACGACTGTCCATTTCGATCATTAGATTCTTAGATGATCCACCACCTGCAGATGGTCTACTTATAAGAATGAATGAATGAATGAATGAATGAATGAATGAATGAATGAATGAATGAATGAATGTCCTTCGGGCTAATCGAGTGAGTTACTTAGTGGCTGATTTACTGACAAACTGACTGACTTTCCAATTGACTGCTGACAGCATAATTACTTGACCAACCCACCCACGAACCAGCGATTAATGTCTTTCTATCCTGCCTCGCAGATTGATAATTCGACCATAATTACAGAAAACTACCCGGGCATGTCCAAGGCGCCTTTTCTGTGATAAGTACATAGTCACTAAAACGACACATGTTATGTGGATGTCTCAACAATGAAAATTGAGATTCCATAGTTTTCATTACTGCATTCACAGTCTGTGCAGAGCGTCATTCATAAGTATCGCTCTCGGTGGTGTGTCCTCAGAAACGCAGGACAAGAAATGGTGATGCTCTACCATGTCCAGCTAACTCATTCTGATATGTCTTAAATTCAGCTAAGTAATTTATGGTTATGTTTTGGGTGCTTCCTCCTTCGCCTTCCTTCTTCTTGACTCTCCCCTTCCCCTTGAGATTGAAGGAGCCAGATTTTTAGAGCCTCT
>JAWQUT010000355.1:490011-497511 GCA_033807755.1 Ellobium chinense | reverse complement strand
GTTCTTTTTCCCGTACAAAAATTCATTCATGTTTTCATTTATTATTTCATCTTTCCTTCCACATTTCATTTCATTTTCCTTCCTTTATTTTTTTCTTTTCATCACCAATAGCAGGAGTACCATAATGTTCGTCTTCGTGTTACGTTTCGTATCACCTGAATTGATTCATGCCCGCATGGCTGCTCCTGAGACACACTATAACTTTGTATCATTATACACTGATTGGGCGATTTTTTGTCTCCAGGCACAAACCAAATCATCTGATAGCCACGGCCATACTTGAAGGGAACAAAACAAAATATTCCAAAGCAGTTGGACTAAACTGAGCTGAATTCAGAATGTCGTCAGGTCTTGCTCTCTGATGTAAAGCTGATAGATTACTTGAGCCTTCCCTTTTCGACGTTATCACGTTGAGCAAAAACGACTTCCCAACAGCGAGTTTCCCTTGTCCTCCTACTACCAAAACCTCTCCTCAAGATTAAGTCATCGCTTGTTTTTCACGTCTAAAGACAACATCAAAGTCTTCACTTCCATAGTTTTTCAACTCAGTCAAAGGTATTCCTTAAGACCCATCGCGCTTTCACAGTCAGAGACAATGGCTGCTGCTGTCACAGAAGCCGTACCGACCCCTGAGGCCGGAGACGGTGCCAAACCTCCAGATGCAGAAGAGCAACAACAGGAAGGCTCCCCGGAGCTCGATGCGCCCGAAGGGGAGGCCCAACAGACACAAGTGAGTTCTACTAGTTACTAGAGAGTTATGCATAAATAAACGTGGAAAAGGGACCGCAACACTAAGCGTCGAGAATCATGATTGACCTGGGCTGCCACTAAGTTAGATAGGCCATCGTTCCGGAGATTTCTCTAGACACTCTTTTGATACCTTTGAAACTGTAGTCGATAATTTTACATATTGTGTTACTAGGGCACATACATTACTAGAAATAGGAAATAAACAACAAAGAAGGGCGAAAACAACGAATAACTTCACTTAGTGGCATCACGTAGAAACTACAAGAGCTCTTCCTACATGCATATTATATTGCATGTACGAAACTTACATTTTCATGATAAAACTTCAGCTGGTAAGTGACTAAAAACGTCGGCTGTATGTGCAAAGGGTAAGGTTCAGGTTAAGCTTAGTTTTAATTTATATAAGCTGATTGTAATTTGTTCTTTATTTCTTTTATCAATAAAGATCCGTTTTCAGTTTTATCATTTGCCTAAAGAGTGGGCCAAAATGCCCAAATAATTTCATAAAATGATATATTTTTCTGCGCTACAACTCTTCACTGGATATTTCTCACTTTTCGCATTTCTTACCACAGATCACTGAAAAAATCTAAATTCACAACATTTAGTGACAAATCACTAAATGTGACAGCCCGATGATTAACTGCTATGATCTAATGCAGATCCATTTTTTACTTCCTGGCAAACTTCCGGCAAACAATTATAGAAAAGTAAATGGCTGCTGCCAAATAACTATAAAACTGATACTTTCTTACACAGGCTCGCAAATTCCTGACTTCCAAATTGCTTAATGAATTATTGTTATTGTTCTTTTTTTGTTCCTAATGTAGTCCGTGATGGGCTCTTTGTCTGCTCTTTGCCCTTTGACGGTATATTTTGTGTGTGTGTGCGCTTCAAGCCTTATCCCTCTTCCCCACTCATCTAAAGGTAGACACCATGAAGTCAACAACAACAAAAAAATCAGCTTATTTTACAGCTCCATTATTTTGCCATCTCTAGAAAATGATTATCACATCAATTGTGAGATCAGTAAATAAATTTGTCATTCGTCAGTTTATAATCAGCACAGAATATTTCAGACAGCAACAAATATTAATTTGAGGTTTTTGCAGCAATAATTCCAGGTTGTGTCCCTGGTTCTCTCCTGGTAGCCCTTGAGAGTNGTGTGTGTGTGTGTGTGTGTGTGTGTGTGTGTGTGTGTGTGTGTGTGCGCGCGCTTCAAGCCTTATCCCTCTTCCCCACCCATCTAAAGGTAGACACCATGAATATATAAGTCAACAAAAAAAAAATCTCAGCTTATTTTACAGCTCCATTATTTTGCCATCTCTAGAAAATGATTATCACATCAATTGTGAGATCAGTAAATAAATTTGTCATTCGTCAGTTTATAATCAGCATAGAATATTTCAGACAGCAACAAATATTAATTTGAGGTTTTTGCAGCAATAATTCCAGGTTGTGTCCCTGGTTCTCTCCTGGTAGCCCTTGAGAGTGGCCAAAGTAAATAGGCTGTTTAGGGATTAGTAAGAAGAAAGCTGATGACGTCATGTCATTTTGTCTACCATTGTGTTAAGAATTTATAGTGCGTAAACTTTGGTTTGTGCACACCTTTTACCGAATTACTCAAAAACCTGCCATTAGATGTTTCTAAAACTTTGCATCAGCCCCTGTATGGGTCTGGACGTTATGAAAATACTGATTTCAATGATCAGCATTTGGTAATTTAGAAATTTCCTTATCATTTATTAGTCAAATATTCTCGATAATCTATCACGTCGTACACAGCGTAGAACAGGGCGACACTTTAGTTTGCCAGCCGCGCGTCTCTTATCAGGCCGGGGTCGCCGGGGTCAATTTACCTGTCGGGGGTGATTGCTTGCGTAGCATTTTCACTGTTTTAGTCATCAGTTTCTGATGCCTATTACGATATGACATACTGTACAACCCAAAGAATTAGCTCTTTCAACAAATTGTAGGAATGCAGATCTAAATGATGGTGAAACTTTGAAATCAATATATTTAATAGTGTTTCTACAATGCAGGCTTAAACTTTGGCCTAATTTTGAAACAGAGTGACATTTGTAAAAAATTAATTTTAAAAAAACGGCTCGCTAAATCACACTCAACTTTGGTGGAAATAAAAGACAAAACATGCACAGATGTACTCACATAATCTCAAGTGCTCCTACAATCGGATAATTCTTCTAGTAGACAAAATGTGCAGACAATGTGAAAATCCATCAGTAAAGTACAGCGCTTTTTTATGTTAACATCGTACACATTTTTACTGGAATAATCAAAGCACATTCTATTGATAGACGTAACACTTCTATAAAGCACCAGACATTAAAAACATACAAAACATTAAAAGTATTCCTTTCAGACAAATACAACAGCTATATCTTCAAGGTGGCGCACATCTTGTATAAGCAAAGTTTGATTTTTGTGTGGTGGGTAATAGGACATACTAAAAAAAAAAATCATGGTTACTTCTGTTTCGAAAAGCATGGAACCGCTGCATGCAGCATTGGAGACACTTGGTGTAGGTATGAATTCATGATGAACTTTAGCTTCTCAGTGTCATTCTGGATTCCAAAGGCTCGCTTTTCGAACTTTTTTTATGGCGATATGTTGCACTCTTGCACTCCCAATGTTTTCATTGAACATGATCCAGTTATCCTTACTGGCCTCACACAAAGATTTAGCATTGCTTAAGATCGTTTCGCTTTGTACTCTCTTCACATTGCATATTGTCTTAACACATTTTGGGCACATTTATTATGTACTTGGAATGGCTCTCCTCCTTGTCATTGTGAACACTGATTCCAAACACAAGAAAAATATCTCCTGTAAAGCTTTCATTCAGTTTGGAACAGTAAGTCTCCAAAGTGTGATCCATATTGGCAAAAAAAAAATTATTTCATCGCCGATAATTACGAGTAGCACAAAAACAGACTTATAGGAGCAAACGAAATTTTAGTCAGTTAAACTTTGTCCATTTAGGAATAAATGTGGGGAAAAATTTTTGTAGTTTAGCGAGCCGTTTGTTTTAAATTAATTTTTCAAACAAATTAGTAATCATAAACTTGATGAAAAAGTAGCACACTTTCAAATGGCTGTAGCTCAGAAACTAATCATCGTAGATGTATCAAATTTTTTTAGATCACAAGCTATAATGTTCGCCTTTCACGCAGTGTGCAATAGTACTTTTTGTGTTCATTGTGAGTGTGGTTATGAGTGCCTAAATCCAGCAAAAATTTCAATTCCTTGAGGAAAAGCTGTAATCAATGCGCATATCTCTTGACCCCAATTAACCTCCTGTCAGGCAGGCGAACGCGGCTCTCACAGAATAATTTATGGGCTTTCGCAGGGCAAACTAAAGTAGACGCTCTGAAGAAGAAATTTAACGCTGTGCGTACATTACAAAGTATCATATGTTTACCTAATAGAACACATCATTTCCATGTTCCGTTCAAGACGTCGCGTACACTTTTTCCCTTTACATATTTTTTAAAGTCATTACAATGGCCTGTGCATGTAAAAACCTTCGTATGTACTCATGAGCACGAGGGAGCACCTTTATTGAACGCGTTAATGTGTGACGCTAACACTGTTTCTTTTCATTTAGGCGTACATTAGTCATCGGCGGCTCTGCTGTTTTGTCTGCACATTGGTAGATCTAAATAAATATGTCTTTGAATGTAAACATTTTTAACATTGCAACGGATCACCCTACATTTGTACAACTACTTTTGTAAAGAGGCTAGGCGTGGTCACCTGTATCACAAGATTTCGAACCCCGCACTGCGAGTCCAACATGCGCTGGGATATGATATGATATCGTTTACGAGTGATTCGGAAGAGGAAAGTTAACAAGACACTGTGAGTCACCACTTCACCTAAAAGTGAGGGTACTAATACATAATTGCATTATTTTCACCTTTTTGTTTGTGTGTATGTTAGCCTTGTCACGTTAAATTTGATCATTTTGATATCTCCATGTTAGTTGATCACAAATACGCCCCTGGTCGATTTTTCACCCTCTAAAGTCTAATTTTTGTACTGTAAACCTCCTTATTCATAAAAATAACCCAGAATGATCCAATTTATATAGATTAAAGAAGGGAATTTAGATACCCGTTATTATTCTGTTGACAAAAAATAATATCTGTAACGTCCATAAGAAAGTATAAGTTGATGCAAATATTCAGAGAAATCTAACAGCGGGTTCTTGAGTAATTCGATGAATAGCTTGCACAAAGCAAAGTTTACGGACTATAGTAGGTTTCAAAACCGTGCTCGAGGACTCAAGACAGGTTGGGCAGAACTAAGATCAAATAAACGCATTCGTGAAATTAAATTCCGTTCTCGTGAACTTGATTTTAGCTGTTCGACGAACTGGTTTGGAACTGAACTGTAGCTATTTTAGATGTTCAGACATTTTCTACCGAAATTTCATTTCAGTCCACATCTTTCTTGAAATCAGAACCGAGTGCCAATTTCGAAAACCAAGAGGAACTGATCTGATCTGAAAACTACCCACTTTTCATCGAACTGAACTAATATTGATCATATTTTGACAAGGCTTTTTTTTTTTTATTTTTAGTGAACTGAACGTGATCTGAACTGACTTTTTTTGGTGAACCCACCCAACTCTTGCTGAAGATGTTTTTATTCCTATTTAAGCTGTGGACTGATTACCAAATAATTCATCAATTTCACTTCCATAACGCTCATGAAATGAATTATATATTATCTTCAGAATGAAAATGCCAAAGAAGGGGAGGGCGAACCAGCCTCAAAATCTCAAGATTTGCCACGACCTGGTCAAACGGCGCCCCACCCAGTTCCTCCTGGAACGGCAGTTGAGGATGACAACAACCAGCATCCTGGCAACAATTATCCAATGGGGGGCTACGGGGCGGGACAACAGAGAGTGGGCGTAGACAGTTCTGGCCAACCGCTGCCTCTCACGATCAACCAACTGGCCATTGTTGCAAGCGCCCAGAATAAACTGCCTGTTAGCAAGGTTGGTGGTTGTAATAGTTCTTATGCTAGAGGTGGAGGCAGTAAGGATGATAATGGTACCTTTGAGGTATGCTGACATGGAAGATGGCTGTGGTCTGACCTCGTTGAGAGTGTAGAAGAACGTTAGAGGCAGGAGCGATGCTAACGATAAGGACACAATTTAGCATGTTTTACTGCATTTTTTTGCCATGGTGGTGTCTTTGAAGACGTTGATAATGCTATATTAGGCTGTAACAGAAAACTGGAGACGTTTTTTTCCCAGTGTAAGATTCATTTGTTCCATTTTATTAATTTATATTTTGTGTTTGAAGTCCGTATCACATATTTCACAGTAGATGGCAGGCTATGGGTAATACAAAAGATGATATTGATGAATTTTTTTTTGAAAAACTTAATCAATGACCTCTTTATTATGCACTTGATTTCTTTAAGCACTCTCTCATGGCCTGTGCACAAATAGTTCATACTTTTCGTATGCTCCGCTGAATATGAGGACCTCACGCTTGCGAATGACAGCCAGGTCACTGTAGCAGAATGTACTCCATCTTTAGCAAAATAACAAAATTCCATTCTCATCTTCAGGTAAAAAATATAGTCATGCGTGTGGGACGACACACGGAGTCCAGTGCCAAGAAATCAGGAATCTGGTACAAGAATGAAAATTACGTTGACAAAAATAGCTATTCCTGGAGGAATATGCCCCTCTTCGACGACTTCCAGCGCCATCTTTGGACACCGGAAGGGACTGTCAGGTCGTCTTGCAAGAAGTGAACTTGAATTTTAATTATTAATATGTAAAGGGACAAATGATCTTAAGGACTTTTTGATTATCCATGAGTCTTTGTCTCGAAATTACGGTTTCACCTGGACTACCAATGGAGCTACGAGATCATTCGTCTTTCAAGCTTCCCATAATAATATACGACTAGCTTTACCAAAATCATGACGAAAGCATAGTGCAGTTTCACTTTGTGTTCTGGTTTTAATAGAGTCACTTGAAGTGCCTTTTTGGCTGTGATTACATATTTATGAAGGAACGGAGTTATCCTGCAGTAAATAACTTCCCTTAGCCTTAACTTGAGCGCGAGGAAATAGCTAACAATGAAATCAGACCGATACAGTTAGGATTAATTTCTCAAAAATAATCACACACACACACACACACACACACACACACACACACACACACACACACACACACACACACACACACACACACACACACACACACATAATACACACACACATAAATGAACAACAGAAAATGTCTTGCTAATCCAAACAATGTGTGTATACCATGCCATATCGTATTATTTTTTAGATAAAACTGTCTTTGGTTCCAATATTATGTGTGTAAGTCTAGTGGTTTGCCAACACAACACAACACAACACAACACAACACAACACAACACAACACAACACAACACAGCACACCACAGCACACCACAGCACAATACAATACAATACAATACAATACAATACAATACAATACAATACAATACAATACAAGACAAGACAAGACAAGACAAGACAAGGCAATACAATACAATACAATACAACACAATACAACACGATACAACACAATACAATACAACGCAATACAATACAATACATTACGATACAATACAATACAATACAATACAATACAATACAATACAATACAATACAATACAATACATTACGATACAATACAATACAATACAATACAATACAATACAATAC
>JAWQUT010000355.1:458250-475101 GCA_033807755.1 Ellobium chinense | reverse complement strand
TCATCATCGTCTCCTTCCTCTTCTCCTTCATTTTCTTCTCCTCCTTCTTTGTGCCCCCCTCTTCTCTCTTTCTCTCTCTCTTTTTCTCTCTGTTTCTCTGTTTCTTTGTCTTTCTCTCTCTCCCTTTCTCACTATCTGACTCTCTTTCTGTCGAGTGCATATTTCTTTTTGATTGTGTTTTCACTATTTCTGCCTTCTTCAACTCTTATTGACCGACTTTTTACCTTGTGTTTACCCTATGTCGTTTCTTTCTTGTTATTCTCTTATTATGTTTATATCCTAACAAAGAGCATACTTTTGAAACTTTAGACCTTCTTGTTATGGTCTTTGATATTTCGTTACGCCATGTTTTTTTTTATCATTATCTTACTAGCCCGCGCGTTTGTTCGAATGTACATGTATTTGCCATGCATATCTGTGTTTGATAACCCATATGTTATCATGTTTGTGACTTGGGTTCAAATAACTACAGGTTGCAGGAGCCAAATTGTAAAGTCCTCTTTGAGCCATGCAATACAATTTTCTCCTCAAATCACAGGAACATTCCGAGATGGCCAAGCCTAATCCGCAGGTCAGGTACCATCACTGTGCTCAAATTATATACTGTTTACAAGGAAAGTCCCATATTTAGACTTTTCACAATTTTAATTTAGATGAAAAGGGGTTAAAATTTTGGCCTTCTTTTGCAGACCACTGGCTCGCACAAATGAAATCCGCTGAAGCCATTGGAAAACACTGTCTGCAACAACTATTTTTTTTATAAATTCAGGACTGAATTTCACTGTTTTTTGCGGGGTGGTTTCATGTTATACGATTACTTCTCCACAATCTTCCAAAGTACAAACTTTGTACTCCGCTATTATTGACTCTAATGGTCCAAGTTGTTTTTATCTATTAGGCTCCTGCAGTCCAAAAGAAATTCAGATTGAATCGACATAGTGTTTTATAATGCTTCAGCACAGTTACGTGATTTCACTGTACGCTGGAAAAGTTCAATACATAAGAACAAGATACAGCCTAGGGTTACGTCGTTTAGGACACAGGAGTGCTATTTCCGGGATATGTACACTACAAAGCGCTGCTTGGACCAAACAGTTAGAACGAACGTGTATGTCAAACGTACCGAATGGTTAAGTTATAGCTTCTTACGACCATGGTGATATTTTCTTGACATTTCTGTGTACTTCTTTGCCTTATTTTTGCCTCTGTTGCTTACTTGTCTTCTACCACTATTTGTTTCGTTTTCATCTAATGCTTCTCTCACCTCATCCTATTAGTTTTCTCCCTCTTCTTCGACAATCTGATTTGTCTAATTTCTCTTTTTTTTTTTTTTCATAAAATATTCAATATTTGTGATGCTGATATTGCTTTTGCTAGTGAAACTGCCATAGTACAAGGACTGTTCTCACAACAAGCAGGGTAAGAATCAATATTGTGGTCATCTCTAGATATTTGAGAGTTTGTGCATTACTGATGGGATCTCTTATCATCGTAAGAATTATACTAGTGCATCAGTGCTGAATGCTTTCAATATGCTGAGTAATTCTATGTCATACGCAGTTAAGAGATCCTATTGTTAATGCGCAAGTTCTCAGATATTAAAGATGTATTAGGTTAATTGTTTGTTTGGTTGTTTTTTTTAATCTTGGTGTCAGGCAATAGTTTAGCATTTAGTTTTGCGGATTCTGACAATAATAATGGATAAGATTAAGACTGTCAGAGTCATAATTTTTAGGGAATTTAATGCATGATGGAAGCCCATGGTGATACATATTACGCACCATACTGGTATCTGTTTAAGTTTTAACCAGAGCTATACAGGTTCCTGCGCTTGATGTCAATGAAACCCTGCTACTATGTTGACAGATGGGAACTACTGAGAAATACAAATGAATTGCTGCCTGTCACCGAATGAAAAAAAACAAAAACCCAACTTATAGCTGTGATCAAATCTTAAAGAACAGCTGTGTCAGTTTCACCTACACATGTATATTTATAACCAGTTAATGAGTTTACTTTCAGGCCTTAAACGTTACTAGCCTAGGGCAAGAATGATTGTTGTTATCGTGGTCGAATATGTATTGTATGTATTGTCGTAATCCGCTATAGCTATAGTCGTAATCTGACTTCAGTTAGAACCGTCTTCTCTTAATGTTTCTTTACAGATTTCCTGTGCCGATTAACTGAGTTACGGTGATCGATTCATTAGGGAGGTTTGGTTGTGAGGAGTGTGTACAAGGCGTGACACAAGAGCAGGGAAATCAGCTCTCATTTCCTGACATACATACATGCCATAAAAACACCAGACATAAAATGTATATACATGTACCTAGATCTTTCTATATAATAATATATATTTTGATTTGGATCTGTGAAAAGGAAGCGTTTAATTTGTCGTCCCTGAAAAGTCATGTTTCAAACAAAACTTCCCGGTGTCAAAATGTAAAGCGTAAAAATGTGAATGTATGTTAATGCGATCAGTGTAGACTAATGTAACATAAAGTGACAATAAGAAAATTTAAATAACATTGCACAATAACTTTCTATCATGCGCTCTATGAAATATGTACTGTCTTGGAAAATGAGTTTTCTTTTAATGTCCTCAGAAATGTCTAAGTATTTTCAGCAAGGGTTGGAAATCCAATGTGCATTGAAGGACCAGTTAATAATAATAATAATAATAATAATAATGCGGTTTATAAGTCTCATATCCAGGCTAATGCCCGCTCATGCGACTTCACACTAGTAATGTCACTAAAGCCAGGGACCTCAGATATCAAACTACAGTGTATGTGTATTTATATATGTTCATGATTAAAGGACTAGTTCTTCGTAAAATTACCGGTTTTTAACAACTAATTTCGATCAGTGTAAACTAATTTCGATCTATGTTTAGAAAATCTAAGGAAAACAACAAGACTAAAATCAGGCAACTTAATTAAACGATTAATGATATAATTTCAGCTTTAGTAAGTCGAGAACACTGAGTTATAATAATGTGTTTACTAAGAAAATAGATTTTCCCATTGATTTGTGTTTACTAAGAAAATAGATTTTCCCATTGAACAATTAACCTTTTCCTTTCCGATAGGTAGTGCCATTAGCATAACGTCGACGTATACGTACAACCAGACCTACCTACTTCAAGCGTACGATTGTCGCCTCAAAGACGTATTAAGATTATGGGCGCTAGCAACGCCAGTGATTCAGCCCAGCGATATAGCTTTATAAGTGTTTATGTTACTGTAATGAAACTGTTGTTTTTGCTCCCTAAGGGAAAGGTACTACAATGGATTAGCCTACACACGACACACCGGATTATATGTGTGAAGTTAGGCTAGGCAGACTAGGCAATTGACACATGTAATATTTTCTGGGGCTATTGGTCTAAAGTGGACGTGGAGCTGACGGAGTAATTGATTTGTTTTTCATGGTACAATTTACTCAGAGGTGAGTAAAGTCTAATTTAAGCAGTGATTGTGTTAGGGTCTTTTGTATACCGTTGCCTTGTATAGATCTGCGAGATAAGTTGATCTCTGTAGAATTTTGTGTCGGTTTCCCATGATGTAATAATATGATGCCAGAAAGACAAACTAAGTCACCTAGTTCCTCATAGAAATGCCACACATTTGAAGACCCTTAAGCAAATGGCGAAGCCAGTTCATGAGCTTGCAAGTTAAGTGTGCTGAATAATGTGATCAGAAGGTTTACACATGTGTAAGATCCTGTCAAAGATTATTCAGGACGAATTTATCAAAGACTATACGTTATGGTCATTGATCCTATTCCACAAACTTGCTCAAATACAAGTTTTGCCACCATGCTGTTAAGACTTTTAGGCCAGTGCCTGAACCGGCATGGGTATTCATCTAGGACCTCAAAACACGTATGAACACAAACAGGGCCGTAACTACCTCGCAGGCTGCCCCCCCCCCCCCNCCCCCCCAATCCCTACACACACATTATTGCCGAAGCTGCGGTGGTGCTGCTTACTAGTTCTCTTTGTGTTACGTAAACAGTTGCATTCAATTCTAAGCTAGCTGTCAATTCAAACGATAAGTCTTGCAAAATGTCAAAATGAAGCTTAATTCGCCTTTAACCACACAGTTAGCAACATGATATCAAAGCCATCAGGTGAAAAAAAAATGATCTAGCATTGGTCTGGCCTGAGATATAGTTTGTGGTGGGTGACAGGATGGGGAGGGGAACGGGAGGAGGGGGAGAAGAGGATGGTGAGGTGAGATGGGTCAGCTTCATGCATTGACGAACATTCTGAGAAATGGAGAACGAAGAGCAATTTTATCTAACAGATGTAATCCAATCTCGCTCACAAAAACTCACAATCATATTTACTAAGAATTCGTCCGCAAAAATCATGTTTTTGTGCCCAGAAATGAAAGTTTTTCGCACACACACACACACACACACACAAACACACATACATACACACACACACACACACACACACACACACACCTGTTTAGAACCTAATTCTCTCAGTTCTAATTTTAGCGACATAAGCCTAATTTTGACTGGCTGCAAGACATACTATGTTGCCGTGAAAACGTGTAATATTAAGATCCTTAATATTACTTATGAACACCATAGACATTGTAACACATAACAATGCATAAAGTTCAAGCATTCAGTTGTGGTGTTTTGAAGCTGGAACAAAGGAAAATGAGGAAAAAGAAGAGGACGAATGAGAGAGAAGGAAAGAAATAAGAAAGGCCAAGCATGGTAAGTTTATATAAGGTCATAACACTGAGCTGGAGGGGATAGGGGGCTTATGAAGCTGAGGTACATGTGTGTGTGTGTGTGTGTGTGTGTGTGTGTGTGTGTGTGTGTATGTGTGTGTGTGTGTGTATGTATCTGTATGTGTGTTTGTGTGTGTTTGTGTGTGTGTGTGTGTGTGTGTGTGTGTGTGTGTGTGTGTGTGTGTGTGTGTGTGTGTGTGTGTGTGTGTGTGTGCGTGTTTGTATGCGTGCGTGCGAGTGTGAGTGGGTGGGTGGGAACGAGGAGGAAATATAGCCAAGGCCTTCAAAAAGTATATACGTACTCTCTACTTCTTTTCTGGTCACATCGTACTACAATTGACGAAGAGGGGTCTGCAGTGAAGTTACACTCCCATTTCTAAAACCTATTGGACAGTAACTTTCACTGGCACTTTATAACGAATCTGTTTGTCATACGTGAGTATAATCTTTGCAGTTTTTTGTTCTTTTATTATGTCAAATAGAGTGTCTCAGATACCATGTTTGAATCCGTTTTACTTTTGTGTTTCCTTCCAGATTTCATAAGACTGAATAAAGGAAGGCATTATATAAAGTCATCGGCCATAGTGGCATAAAGCCTATAAAATAATACACAAAGAGAAGCAACCCAACCAGAGGCGGATATTGAAAATGAGCAAGAACATATGACATTTTCATGACAATCTACCCGCTAATCCAGCTGTATCAACTCTCGACAACAACGTAGCACATAGAAAATGGGAACAGGACGAATCTACCTACCAAACTTTCCCGCACCACGCCCACTTCGAGTGGCCTTGACCTCTCCCGACAGGAGGACATCCGTCTACGACCTCAAAGGTGACACCAAAACCAGCCAGGACAAGAAGAAGCCCAAGCTATTGCGGCACGTTGTCTATGAAGAAGAAATGCGTGACATTGTCTCGCGTCTCACGAGACCCACAATGGCGACACGCATGCGTGCTGTCAGCTTCCGGCCGCAGAGCCAGTACACTTATGTAGATATGGGAACTTATCATTGGGACAGGATGCCAATATACACAGACTACCAACGCCATATATACCAACCCAATGGAGCTGTCAGGACAGGATTTAAGAGAACTGTTAAAGCCACCTACAATCCATTTATTCGCTGAGACTAAAATGTAACGTACATCCATCCACCTTTCTGTAATTGAATTCCATGTGCTACTTTTTTTTTTTCTGATATGGTTGTATGGAGGTATACTTCAAATGTATGGTAGCGTTATCCTTTGAAATTTATTAATTGCCTTGGTTGTCGCTTATATTCTGAGAATGTGCAGGATTTGTGAACACTAGCTTATAAATATATTTCTAAAGCACTTTGGCTGAGGGGCTAAATGGTCATGACTTTTTGTGATTTCTGTAACTTTTAGAAAATTGCGTCATAGAGCGGAAATGTTGTGTGGTTGTCAAGTGAAACAAGTGAAATTTGTTGTCAAAATAATGCCCTGAATTTGATTAACACCATGATACAGCCATTTCTCTTAGCAGAGTACATAATTATAATGCATACTGAAAGAGATGTAAAATAACAGTACAAACTGGTACAATCAAGGGGCTTAAATGGACATTGTATAGAAACTTTGACATAGGGTACCCATAGAGATACCTAATCAGATACTTATCAACGCCGAGATATCCTCTAAAGGGCTCCACCTGGACTGCATACTACACGAAAATAAAAAAAAATGGGCCTCAAACAGATATATCTCTTTTGTACGAGTTTAGAAAGCTGTAGCTTATTCTAAATTTAGCCAACAGGGCTCATTGGTAGCCCTGTGGTGGAGTCGTCAATATGTTTTATTTAAATGGACTTAAAATAAAGCAAAACTTGAAAATTAACTGGAGAGGTTGCTGAAGAGATCTATAGGCCATAGGAGTGCATCTAGGGAGGAAGGTTGCATATGCACACGGCACGCTTTCGCTTCTACCAATAGCATGCATACATTTGGGGGTGTGTCATTTTATTGATTTTGTTTACTGAATTTGCCGGACTTCAGCGGTTCGACCCCTTCCCCTAACCATTACCTTAGGCCCTTGGGTTTTAGCATAACCCTAATCTTAATTTAAGGCACCTTGGGCTGCCTGACACTGCCACCGTGTACATCTGACCATTGACTTCCTTTACGGGAAATATTAAAGGATACACCTGCTTATGGCTTGGTTTGGAGTTAGGAGCAAAATTTAGAAAAGTGAAAGAACGCATGAGAGAGTTCCTAGACATTGATAATAATTATCTAAAAGCTGTAAAGTTTTCTTTCCCTTTCTAAACTGTATTCCAAACTCTGTTCCTAGCCCGAAAACCAACCTTTAGTCGGGAGTGTTCTGCTATATTGCTGAAGTAATTTGCCGGATTTCGGGGGCCAACATGAGTGGCCGTAAGAAAAAACGCAATCCTCTTTTGTTGCTGATATTGCGCGTCTTGAACATCCGAGGATTACAGTGAATATACTTCGTGATTACCTCTGTTGTGTTCTAGGTCCATTTATGGTCCCTTTGGACACATCGCTCTACCCACATGTCATATTATACTGCAAGGATTGACAAATATGACGAAAGTTATTAAATGGACTTTATAATTGTGATGTCCAGTGGCACGAGTCAAAATGGCAGCGCGCTTCTCGAGAGCCGCGAAAAGTGTGAATGGGAATTCAAACCTACGGCTTCTTTGCATCATTTAGAAACCCCTGTTCTGTCTTACAACTTTTCACTTTGGTTTGAACAGGTATCTTTTGGAGAATGGAAGACAGGACCATAGATATACTGTAGCTAACGCGCGTGAAAATCGCGGAAATATGTCCCCCAACCCCCACTCCCACCTCCTCTGTTTTTTGTGCGATCTAAGCTGGAAGAGACTGTCTCTGGGTCAAGTTTGCTGGGAAGATATTACGAATAACTTACAAACAAAAGTTCAGTTTGGCACCAGGAAATAGCAAACACTCACAAAGGTGGTGAATTTTAATGAAGGCTGACAATTCTTTCAAAAGATTTGATGGATGTATTTGGTTTTGTACTAGTGAGACCAGGTAAACAATTATGTGCGAGGGTGAGGGCTATCTTGCCCTGTTTCGTGTAATGAAAGATGAGGGTATTTTTCGTTCTTAAATTGAGTTTGCAAGTGTGTAACCTTCACTACATACTAAAGTTGACATTGATAATGGTTTAACACTTAATTATGACACTCGACTCTCAGCAAGTTTGGGAATAAGCGAGCTAGAGAACGAGTTATCCAAAACTGGGTGGGAGATGTGTGGCTGTTTGAGTAAGTGAGTGAGTGAGTGAGTGGGTAGGTGGGTGGGTCGGTCGGTCGGTCGGTCGGTCGGTCAGTCAGTCAGTCAGTCAGACTGATAGACTTCTCGGCTTGATGAATGAATGAATGAATGAATGAATGAATGAATGAATGAATGAATGAATGAATGAATTTTGGACGAAATTTTGAATAAAACTGTAGAAGACTATTATTTACATGTTTGATTTTGTGGGGTTTTTTTTCATTTTCTTTTTTTCTTCCTCTCAATAGTTAGTTTCATGACAGCTCTTTTGACAGAAATTCAACCACACAGACATGAAGACTAACAAACAGATAGACAGATAGAATGACGGATATTCAGAAAAAGTGGGTACCTACATATACATACAACCAACATAATCCAATATATTGAATAGACAAGGTATATTTACAGCTTTATATCATATCTGATCTTACAGCCAACTTCATTTCACTTTTCTTTTTTAAATGTTCCCCCTTTTCTTTTGAACATTTTCAGCCCATATTCTGGCAATGCGATGCGATGTTTCGGTCTTCTGAACGAAAAAAAAAATGCTCAACTTCAGCAGAGACACGGAAAAGGCGCTGCTGAGATTCCATTTTCACGATAGATTTATTTGGATACATCAATTCACTTCCCCACAGCAGTCGTGTTGATACGCAGCGTCGTATATTGTATTCCAGAAAAATGAGGTTTAGGGATTTATGATAATATCTTTTTGTCGTAAAAAGACCAGATTTCTCATAAAATGGTCAGGATCTCAAGTTATTGAGATGCGGTCTACGTGTCAGTATTCTCACAAGAAATCATTGCACGACTGAATAGCGTTATTTTCATATCAATTTATTGCTTGTGTGTGTGTGTGTGTGTATGTGTGTGTGTGTGTGTGTGTGTGTGTGTGTGTGTGTGTGTGTGTGTGTGTGTGTGCGTGTGTGTGTGTGTGTACGTGTACGCGCCTTCTTTTCCATATCCAGCACACCAAAACTCGGTGGCTGACAACTTGCCTTGGTCTGCTAACGTGTTAGCCAAATGACTTAGAGTTCAAACTTTAACATGAAGTTAGATACTAACTTCAGAATGATGCATCAAGAAAAGTGCCCCCCCCCCNCCCCCCCCCCCCTTGCCAACTGCCCTCTTCATGTTCCTTTCCTCAACTGTCATCGAAGGCTGCAGCCAGATGAGAGGGTTTGTGCGATAGATTTCCGACATGCCAGCAACGAATTTACATTTAATGACCTCCTAGTTCAAAATGATTCATACGATGCAAATGCCTTGTTTTAAACTACTCACAGAAGGATACTGACTCGGTCATTTAATGGATGACAAAGTATTGTGGTTGGAACATATTACTCGTGTCTGAGGGGAATGGACTTCCTTAAGTCCTTCATTCACACTTGCCATCGAAACATTTCACTGTAAATTTCACCTACATTCATAAATCTCGTATAAAAGCTTCTACAGACCTAGTAAACTATGCTGCATATCGTGCATGGTTCTGAACAAAACTGTACGAGACTGTATCCAGACTATTCTATAATATGTACTGCTCTACCATCATACGATGTGACATCCAATTCAGTTCTTTTCTTTGTTATCCTCTTCAGTAATCGTTCATAACAAAGATACCTACTTGTCTCATAAGAGCAGTTCTCTCTACACATCTATTATTATTGCATCCAGTGACATAAACTATTATTACGTTGGCAAATGTCTGACGGTGTTTCCCGCCCCTTCCCTCCCCCTATTCCGCTCCCACGGTAAACCGGATGGAAAGAATTTTTAAAATCATTTTTTCCCTGAGAATTGCCTAGAGTATCGTGAAAGCTGGTCTTGTATTCGAATCGCCAATTTATTCTTGAGAGAAAAGGGATGCGTGGGCTAATCTGAAACACTTCAGTTGAATTTCGCAAATCTATTGTGCATTGTTCCAAGATGTCCACGGCTGATGATCAAAATGTACAATAGAGCTGTGTCACGATTTCTTGGTGACAATTAAACATTATGGATAATCCGCTTGTACACCCATAGCTCTAATGGAGACAAAAGACCGGTTTTTGCTATCGAGGAGATTGATGGGGCAAATAGAAAATACTTTTTACAAATTCAAATTGACACCAAAATAGACTAGTATAAATGAAGGCATCTCTTACCTTTTCAATACGTCTTAACTACTGGCAAAATTTAGCTCCTGGCTTTAACATTACAACCAAATAAAGAGACTGACCTCAGAACTTCTATTTCCGTTCTTTATCATAACAAAGCATCAGTTTGAGATGACAAAAGAAATACCAAAAAACGAAAGGCTCTCTAAAATTCAAATTCCTGGAGATCAGTATATTGTCTTGAGTCTATGAGATGATTGAGTTCGTGATTTAGCATATAAACAACAAAGAGGCTTGGTTTAGACATTGCAAAGGGTATGAGAGATTTTGAGTCCCTCAGGTCAAGACTATGACATCCTTCTACACAAAAAAGTCAATATGTTTTTCTTCCGTAAACCTATAAACATTATGCAAAATAGATCAGATCACCCATGCTGACGAAGAAGGTCCTATACTTCTCTTTGCGTAAGGGAATTCAATAAGTTAAGGGGACCTTTTACATTTTCAAGCGCCCACCAGAAAATGTAAAAGATCAATCCTTTAAAAATCATTCGTAGATACCCTTGGTCAACGCTGAGATTCTGTTTCTCCCATACAACAATGATTGAAAACATTTACATTTCAATTGATACAATCAAACTGATGGCAGATGTTCTGCCATTGTCCCATTGTCATAGTTTGTTGCTTGCTAAAAACAGAGCGTGGGTTTCCTAAATTTAGATCTTCGTCACCAAGGAGGTAATCCTTGCTGCGTTTCTGATCAACAGAAGCTGGAAATATTCTACTTACTTTTCCGCAGTGTCGGCTAAATTTAACTTGCTTATGAGAGAAATTACTTTCCATGTCGATTTTGAAGACGTGTACGCACAGGAAATAAAATTTAAAAAAACATTGGAAGTTGTTCCCCTGTCTCAACGTTTACCAATGCCAAATCTCATTCTGACCACGTGTGAGCCACACATTTTTCCTGTCAGAAAGTACTCCACCAGCATTTTGAGGTTAATCCTCCTGTAATTGCATGACCGAGAGCCTCTTTTCATCACCTCAAGAGGTGTTGGAGCTCTCGTAGATTTGGAACTACTCTCAGTTTTAGAGAATATGGGAATATTAAGCCAAGTAAGAAGTGTTTCGGGCAGATAAATCTGTGTCGAAGTTGGCTTTGGAATGCCTACTGGCAAAAATCTGGCATCTACTTCGCTAATGTCCCAAGCAGCTCGTG
Organism: Ellobium chinense; assembly: GCA_033807755.1. NCBI lineage: Eukaryota > Metazoa > Mollusca > Gastropoda > Ellobiida > Ellobiidae > Ellobium > Ellobium chinense. Next base: position 463,733 of record JAWQUT010000355.1, on the reverse strand, counting down.
GTTCGTACATGGTGTTGCCAGACGGACTCTGGTCGTCGTTTGTCTCCATCAGCAGTTTTAGCATGTTTTGCAATGGCTGTGCGCGAAGTCTGGCCATAACAGTAAAAAACCGGAGGTGACGGTCAATGTTTCCGTGAGGTGCGTCGCGAAAATCGTCAAAAAGAGACAGAAAGTCGCTGGGGAATCCTCTGGAGTTGTTTCCGATCTCCTCCATTCCTCTATCCCCAAAGAGGTTTGTGTGTTGAACAGGAATCCAGAATTCGTCATTAGGCTGCCTCATCCAAAGAGGTTCATGATAAAGTTCTTGCATATCTAAGTTTTCCTTCGGGAAATAATCAGCCTTCTGGTCTTCAGAGATAAACTCAGATTTAGAGTCCTTCATGCTGTACCGGTAACGTCCTTCTTCACCTTTCAAAGTATCATCAACGATGCCTTTGTCCTTATCAACAGCTTGTGATTCTTGATACCCTGTCTGCAAATTAAAAAGCGGATGCACCGTGGAGATTGCTGTCCTCCAGTGATCGGCAAAGTCTGTTTCGTGCAGATATGGCTGAGTTATCGAAATGTCTTGCCGAGTACTTGTGAAGCCTTTATACCTACTGTCCAAGTCCATCGTTTCCTCGCCGTCTGTGACGCCATTCAGGTTAAGGGAAGCACCAGGCGTGGCACGTTTTCCAAGCTCTTTCATTTTATATGGCATCTCTGTGAAGTCATGAACCTGACCTGGAGCTCTCGAATAATCGGTCTGGTGCTCATCTTCCGTATTACTAGCACTGAAACCCGCGTCTTTAGTGACTGAAGAAAAGGTTACGGACTCCTCAAACCTCTCAGAGTCATCCAGTAAGGCAGAAGGCTTTGATTCAACATCACTAAAGCTCATTCCGCCAGTTTTGTATGAGCCGTCCTTGTGAGATTTTTTGTTGTCTCTGGACGTTTTGCCACTGAAGTCGGTCATTTCCTGTGCCTCGAAAGGGTTGACCCTGTCACCATCCTTCGCGACCTCAGCATACGCCTTATAAAGCTGTTCCAATCTTCTCCCGTGTCTGACTCGCAGTGGCTGATTCCAGACATAGTGTCTAGAAAGTCCTTTTTCGTATCCAGATTCTGAAGGTCCATTTCGCCCGTAATACTTGGCAGCAGCTCCGGGCTCCACGTCTGTGTCCTGCGAATTGTCAGCAGAATGCAAGACAGAAGGTTGGGCCGAAGGCTGGAGAAACGCTATCTGAACGGGGACTGTCTCCACAATTCCTGAAAGGAAATGAGATAATGATGAAGACGATGATAACGATGATGTGTGTGCATAGGAGTATAGGTGTGTGTGTTTGCGCCCGCGCACGTGTATATGTCTGTGTGTTGTGTGTGTGTGTATGTGTGTGTGTGTGTGTGTGTGTGTGTGTGTGTGTGTGTGTGTGTGTGTGTGCAGGTACATATATGTGTGTGATAGTGTGGTTTTGACTATACCGTTGCTTTAAAATAACCCAGACAATGAACTTAACTCAATCCCTTTCACCACATCTCTCAGTTTGAATATTTCTATTTCTGTTTCTGGCTCTCAGACTTATATTCACTTACCTTTCTTTATACGTCTTAAATTTGAATTGTCAGTCTTGAATAAAGTGTTAAACACGAAACGTTGACTATTTTTAATAAATCCATTTTACATTTTGCAAAAAGTTTTGTGTCGTTGTACAGAATCGCATTTAGTTTTAATGAGGACGATGATAACGATGATGCTAACAATAGTGATATTTTTTTTTTTTTTTGCGAACGGACAATTTCCCGGCCATACCTTAAATTAGACCAGGATTACTACATTAATGAACTTTCAAAAATACAAAATTTGTGGTTTCAAAGTTAACCATAAAATAGTATGATATACTCACAGAATACGTCATTTTACACAATTTTACAGGAGGAGCTCTTTAGATTTGTTCACATTACACGTGCTGTTACGAGAAGGCCTACATGTTTTCACAGAAAATTTGACATGAGGAACTTTCACAGAAAATGTCTTGCTACGAGTACAAAGTGTGACAAAAAAAATGCTACGTTTGTTCAAATGAATTAAAAAGAAAAAATAGCAAATGACGTCATATGAAGTGAGTTCAATGCGGGCATACTTACACGAAATTACACATATTGCAGCCTCTTTTAAAAACTTGACATTGCGGTTTGAAATATGATATTTCATAGAAAATAGAAAAGTTATGAATATATACCCAGGCTTTCCTATTTTTTATATTGTCATTTTGCTGCCATTGTAAGCTCTGCAGATCAGTCACATACGGTGTTGAGTTTCTTCACAAATGTAGGCCTCTGTATACTATCAAGCTGTAAGTAGTATAGATTACCTGCGCTAACTCAGAGAATGCACTGTATTTCCCGAATATGTAAGACAATAACACAAACTCAAAAGTATGCCATTTAAACAAAATGTGCAATGTTTTTTTCTCCGTCTCTGTCAGAACAGCATTCCCCCTCTTTTCAAAAAAGAAGTAAACGCCTTATGCCTCACCTTCCAAAATTGAATTCATTCCACCTCGCACTCTACGAAGCCCATCCATCTTCACTTTCGTCCAAAAGTCAACCAACTCCACCCCCCCCCCCCCCCCCNCCCCATCCCTCGAAGAAAAATCACTCCTCCACTCCTCCCACCATCTCCACCTTACCGGGCACTTGTCTGAACCTTTTTAAAAAGACAAACTATATTTTCTATTTCTAGAAAGCTTAAGACTCTGAAAGCTACCAGGAATTACTTTCATGAAGGCGGTAGTAACTATCTTGAATACCGATCCTAACTGCCATTGTCATGTAGTTTCTTAAATTATTATTATTAGTCTAGTCTATTATAAGTTGGAAAGCAAAGCTTAATTTAGTAAGAACGTTGCTTTAGTTTCGTTTCTCGATGTACTGTTAAACAAAGCAATGCATTTTGACAGAGATTCTGGAGGCGTTCGATAGAATGATCAAGACAACAAAAAAAAGAACGGAATGGATAATAAGTATTACAACAGTAGCAACGCCAACGACAACAACAACAATAACAACAACAACAACAACAACAACAACAACAACAACAATAACAACAACAACAACAACAGTAGTAGTAATACATGGTGCCTCATAATCTGATTTTCTCAGATGTAAATCAAAACCAGCTTACTTTTACAAAACACGGAACGTGTGACATACTAAGAACAAGTAGGGTGTTGTCTGGTGAAAGCACTCGACAAAAATAGATGGGCAAATCATGAACGCTGCGCACCATAAAGTTCTGAATCTTCTTTCCAATACCTACAGTAGATCTACACACTAGAAATGTTTTAGACGCCCACACAAAAATGTAAATCGAGTTCTTTTGGCGCTGTGTAAGTCTCCATCTCTGAAGCGCTAACTAATACCCTGTCTTTAGCTGCAGGATCACCATATAATATAAGAACTCAAAAATGTCTCAAGAGATCTTCAATCCGAAGCATTTCCGTATATTTTCATTGACCATTACGCCGTAGATTTGAACACGTTGGTGAGTACTAGTAAGTGAGGAAGGGAAAATAACATTTTTCTGTAGAAATGTATGTTGATCTATATAAGAACTAAGAACCTTAGAACAGAAATAAAAATGTGTTTTCATAGATAAATAATACAGACTAATATCGCAAATTTTCGACGTGAAAAAGGTCATCATCGACATATAATTATATTTCCAAGTCGATATTGATACACATAGAAGACAAAATACCACTGGTTCCACACAGGAGACCTCCAAAGTCATGGTTTATTATTTTAGAGGAATTACTTTCATAAAAGTAGCAGTAATGATATTGATTACCGGTCTAAGCCCCAGAGGAAGGGCTTGCAATATTCCGGCGATGGGCCACGGTAATATTTCGTTGTGTTTCAAGTATTTAAAATATTATGTATCGGGTAGACTAAAAAAGATAGTACATAATTCAGTTCAATAACTTCAGCACTTAAAGAAAACCTGGGATAGATCAAGAGGATGGATACGCTGGCAATCTCTTGCTAAAAACCTCAAGAACAGGTCAATTTGATTATTATTCTGGTCGCGGGTTGAAAACCACTACAAATATGGTATTTTAAGAAAACTGAAGCTAAAGCTCAGAGGAGAATAGCCTTATAGAAGATGGAATATACTGTCACAACAAATTGAACGGACTGAAAATAAAGACAGATGGTTCATAACTTGAACAGAAATGGTCGATACTGAGTACCTTCAGCAAGTACTCTATCTCAAAATCAGCATTTTTGCAGTCGGAGTCTTTTGATTCACAGCCCGCGTGTTGTAATGAAAGGCTCCCTTTACTGCACTGGTCAACAAAATTTGAGAAAGCATTAGTGACTGGTATCAAAATAAACATAACTTTCTGGATGAAGTTTGTGGTGCTGAAAACGAATTATATGGCTTCAAGTTTTATTGGTTATAGTTGAAAAGTTACTCTTTTTTGTGGTTCGGTGAAGTGTAATATCCAATGACCTGCCATATAGTGCTTGGTTTGGGATCACAAATAGGGTTTTGGAAGAGAAAAACAACCTTGTGGCAGTCCTTAGATATTAATATTATTACTCAACATTCAGGAACTCTTCCATGTGTGCGTTCTATTTCCCAACCTTGCCTTCCAGACCCAAACCAACTGAATCGTATTTTTTTCAAAACTCAGTAAAATTAATTCCGTTGACAAGTGATGTGGTAATGTACTCAGAGATGCATTTATTATGTATTAAATCATTCAAAGCAGAATTGAGCTTGTACTCTGAATTCCGTCAAGATTTAATACATTGGTTAAAGTGAAATAAAGAGATTTGTATGAAGAGCAATTAAAGATTATCTTTTCATTATTTTCCTTTATTTCCAAACAATTCAGACTACACAGACCGAGACTTGGAACGCGCTATTTAGAGTTTTATTTGCATTGCAACCCTTGTGATCATCATCCGTTTATATTGTTCACTTATTTTCGCATTTAATTTTGTCTCATCTCACCCCTGATATCATCAATCTATAAGGAAGTGGGAGGATTTTGTCCCAGAACGGAAGAGGACGCGTCTATGTATATATTTAGCTCGAGTTTTCAGGGCCGTAAGTACCATCCTTCTACCTCGCCCACTGCAGGGGCAGGGAAAGGCGGGGAGTCCCCCGGAATAAAAACATCTTCAAAAGCACGAATAGGTATGTCCTGAATGTCGCGAAAGGCCATCATCGGCAAGAGACTATGTTCTTTGAAAGGCCATCATCGGCAAAAGACAATGTTCTCAAAATGCAGCGATAAGCACATTGCAACACTCAGTCAACAGCATTGCTGCCATAGACGGCAGAGAAAATCAGTGCGGTTCAAATGATGATCCCGAGAGGGTCCCTATCAGTGATGTCACTTTACGGCATTAGTGTCTCTGCATGTCTGTGGGTTATTACGAATGGGCTTCAGCTAGGGGCCCATTTCCCTCCCGCTCTTCCACCCAAACCC
>JAWQUT010000355.1:434936-446187 GCA_033807755.1 Ellobium chinense | reverse complement strand
CCCCCAACCCACTCACGTTGGTAAAGATCTCTACATGTCCTTATTTTCAACATTAGCCGGTGCACTACTGTCGATTTCTCTGATTTATATTCCCTCTCACTGAAAAAAAAATTTTTAACGCAAGTTGATATCAGACAGTGTTGTTTAAACGCTGTCGTAATAAACGAAACAGACTGAATCTCTTTTCGTTTGACCTATTGCCTAAGTGTGTCCATGAGACCATGAACTAGTTTCCCAGTCATTCACAAGCTGGATGGTCAAAATGTAGAGCTCTTGAGTCTTGGTAGGAAAGGCTTAAAGTTTGAATCCTGCTAAGAGCAGATACTTCCTTAGGCATATTTTACAGTGCTTAAAAACCTTCCCCATCGGATTGTTACTGTCGGAAGGCACGCCTGTCTCATCCAGCTCTACTTAGATGGATTTACTTTCATATTTCAAATACTGGAAGTCTTTATTTTAGTTTTTTATTCTTTTTTTAACCATGCACTAGACTAGCGATTTGCAAACTTTCTATGTAGTTTGAATTGTATTTATATTGAAATCCGGCAATAAAAAATAGCGCTTTCAGTGTAAAGCATGTTATTGAATTCAAATCGGAGAATTTTCCTAAGAAGACTCTCCCCACCTCATATGGCCTGAGCAAATCTTTAAAAAACTGCTTCTTGCTGGCACTCGGGTGAGATTTTAACCATGTCTTTGATATAAGTCATAACTTCAATGGTTAATCCTAAGTCATACAAGCAAATGAACACATTAAAAAAAAAATACAGTGGGACTGTTTAGCTTAAGCAAGGAAAGCTCACTAGAAAAACATTTTGTTGTCTTCACGCTACACGTTATTAACGAAACATGTGGTTTTGAGACACGTGGTGATTTTTTTTCATCTCACACCTCCACATTCATTTAAACTGGACTTTCACAGGATTTCCCCTCGCAATCTGACAAAGCGTCTTCATTCGTCTAGCGCCAGGTTATTTTGAGATGGAGTCCGACGCGTGTAATCTTGAAAGCTCCAACGCCTGGTAGGATTCTATACCATGGATTAATACTGAGGCCTGTGTCATATTAGTGCAATTATCTATAGATGCGTCATTGACTTTTACGGAAAAAGGAAAAGGCAATCACGGAAATGAGGTATTTTCAGACGGGTCAGTTACACCACGTGATCTAGGGATTGCTAGGATATTTTGATAAATGACGAGTAATCGTTACATGAAACCAACGTGTGAGCAAGATTTCCTAGGTCACGTGATGGAGCTGAAAATACCTAATTTGTGTTGATAGATCTAAGTTAATCATAAATTTTATCAGGATGTGGAGGCAGTAACAAATTAGTGATGTGAACTATTCATAGATCAGTGATGGTTTTCACGACTATTTAGGTCGTAAAAATGGAAGAGGCTATGTGGACATCCAGATGTCTACGTAGTCACCGCGGCTAAGTGGATATCCAAGCCAACTACATCTATTTTTTTGTTCTTGTTTTCTTGCTTTAAATTATAAATCTTTGACCTCTCTGATCTTTCAGATTCTTTGTGGAGAGGGTGGTCTTTGTCCATTATGATTGTTTTAACTTTCTTTAACATATATAAGTCTCATTTTGACAAACAAAGAAAAAAGAAATTTACATGTACTGGTCGCTCCCACACTGTGGACTGCGTAGACTAGTCACCTGGATGTCCACGTAGCCGCGGTGACTACGTAGACATCTGAAAGCAGGAAATAATGACGTAGTTGGCTTGGATGTCTACGTAGCCTCAGTGACTACATAGACATCTGGATGTCCACGTAGCCTCTTCCAGCAAAAATGCTATCATGAGAGATAGATAGCCCCACAGGTGAGAGCAGAGCTCGCAGGGCCAGCTGGAGACATGACCGGGGTGCGAATCTATTTAGCTCTACAGAACCAGGGCTACATTTGATTTGCGCAAATGGGCAGCGGTTTTGCACAAACAGAAAAGCAACCGGATCGAGCAAAACTGTCCATACATATAGCCAGTTCTAAAGGTTAAAATTAAATATATGTAGAACAACGAAGGAGACAACGAGATAGTTGACAGTACTCTTTGCAGTAACAAAAATAACGATAGAAAGATGAGGTGTTAGAGAGAGAGAGAGAGAGAGAGAGAAAGAGAGAGACAGAGAGACAGAGAGAGACAGAGGACGATATACATAATGCGGACATACCACAATGCACTGAGGGAAAAAGAGAATAAAAATAATGAAGCTGTTCATGTGCTGCTTCTATGGAGAATTTGCGTATTCCCACTGCACAATATTTACTTGAGCTTTTGCGCAAATCCATGGTAGGATAAGAGAGATTTGCACAAATCCAGCTTACCGAGTACTAGTGCATTTGCCTGTATAATGAAGTGTTTTCATTTAATGATGTTGGGAGAAGAGAAGACATGTAGATAATGGACAAACTATTTCTTTATCTTCCTCGTTCACTATAAAGTAACAAATATGCCCGCAATGAGAACCAGACATCGAATCCTTGATTCTCAGTGTCCTAACCACTGAGTTGTCAGGCCGCTGGAGTTCACAGCGCAAGTAAGCAAGACTATACTACCTGACGGGCAGAGAGTAACGTCACTGCTGCTATTTTTACCCGTCCTTGTCACAAGTGTGCTGTAGACTACAGATTCGCAGCACGGGGTGAAGTTAGCCATAGGACACTAGACTATAGACCGGAGATCTAGTCCTGTATGAGCTGTCCGAGAATACGGCTTTGCAACAAGTGAACTTAAGAAATATGCATCCAAAGTCCCAGAAAACCCGCCAAGAATATTGATGGCAGAATGACATAAACTGGAATATTGCAACAGGAAAGAAAACAGTGAGTGAAAACAATGAAGTCTCTGAAGTTTCAGGAACTGCAGCCTGTTTATCTAATATCAAAATCCGTCCCTGCCTAAACTGCAGTTCAAAAATCCTTGACTCCAAATCTAATGCTGTTACCAGAGTCCATTCCCTAAAAAAAATTGTTACGGTTTGTTTTAAGATAATGTCCCGCTCTTTACAGCAGCAGTTTCAAACAAGCACATGTTTGTTGCAAAGAATGCTGTCATTCCCACCTCCCACCTCGTCGTCGTCCTCCTCCTCCTCCTCCTTCTCCTCCTCTTCCTCCTTCTCCTCCTCCTCTTCAAGTGCCTGGCCTGCAGCGGAATCTGGCGATCACAACCATCTAATAATTCCTCCCTCTGCTGTCATATAAGCTTGGTGTTATTCATTTGGCCGTTACTTATTTGGCCGTTGTTCGTTCAGGGGTTCAAGCTTTCCACATAACTTTTTATTTGTCTGCATATGTCTCTCTTTCCCTGACCACATACTACCGGCTTCCCTATTCCTCCTTTCAGATGATATGTCCAAAGATTTCTACCTTTCTCTCTCTCTCTCTCTCTCTCTCTCTCTCTCTCTCTCTCTCTCTCTCTCTCTCTCAATATTCTAAAGAGTGTTATTTGTGCTCCGACCATTTTTAGAAATACTTTATTGGCTTTGTTCTCAGTTCAGAACATTCTTCTTATAAATTCTATTTCTGTTGCTTCGATTTTTTTCAACATTCACTTTTAATAATTCCCCATAATGAATTTTTATTATGTAATACACTGATACCAGGAAGTGAGATCAGAGTATTGGATGCCTGCAAAATATTGAGTATTCTGATTTGTGGAACCAATTTCCTACACTCGCTTTGATTGGTTGAGGCAGATCTCTCTCTTTCGGATAAACAGAAGCATAAGTTCATTGCGACGCTCAAAGAGAAAGAGAGACTTATCAAGATACAGGTACAAAGATCCGATTGGCTGCTGTGATTTACAATATTCGCTTCCGATGGCTAGCACAGGTCTTTAACTTCCAAACTATTTATTTAGGAATTATTGTCTAAACTTATTTCCATTTATGGAGGCCATGAGTTCGATGACTCTTTCTTAAGTCGTCTCGTATGGATATTGCTGCTGATGTTGATGATGATGTTGTTTTTATCTGACATTCTGGAGTTGATAATGGGACGTTACGAACACGGAATTTCACTTATTGCCAGAAAGTTTTATTAGAGCCATATTAAAACTCTCACCTCTTCCTGGTGTGATCGGCTAGAAGAAAAGCATGCATTTTTACTCATCTTCCTTGTATGTCTAAGTAGGCCGTATGTCAGGTATCAAACTCTCGCTTGGATACAGGACCTCGATAAACGCCAAAATCGAAATTTAAGAGGAGAGGCAAGGGACCGTCTCATTATTGTAAAACTGCACTTAAAGTAATGTCTACTTGGGAGTGAATACCGTGTAATGTAAAACAGAGTTCGGTATGTTGAGAGAGAATTTAATGAGCTACAACAACAAAAAAATTGACGATATTTGTCGCTGACTTCACTTGCTGCAAAATTCTGACATTGGTTCATGTCGCTCTAAGAATACAAGCTTTCTCTTACTTTCTGAGGTGACTGAACAAAAGATGTGTGCAATATTCCAATATGTGTGCTCGTATAGATAAATGACATATAGATATAATTAAAATTTCCTGTAGCTAGAGATCTAATGTGTTCACACATTATGTGTGACTTGTTTGCAATTTAGAGATGTCGAAATCTGAATTTCGGTGAGGTGAAAAACAAGTCGTTTATCGTGATACTGGATCCAAGAGACGAAATTACAGACGGGCTTATCACATACCGAAGAAAAATTAATAACTATATCTACAGTAACTGTGTTTTGAAGAACAGGAGATCTGGACTTAAGGTAGTCAAATATTCACGAAATAAGGACTAGCGTTTGTATTATCACATGCGCAGATTGCCATTAAGGAAGAACCTCATTTTTTTCCCTTTTCGTTCAGTTTATTTTAGCTGAAGTTTTCATTGATTATCCTGTATTGTTATTTTGCATGGCAATTTCGAAAACTCCGTTCTTGCTATTAAAGATTGTTTATTAATGTGGAAGTTATCGAGCACTGCAGAGAAAATAGCCTATTGGCTCGAAAACAAAACAATGAGTTCAGAAAATGCAAAAGGTCATAACGTAACTGACCGTTGCGACTAAATAAATAGGAGAGAACCGCAAAGCCACCAAGCCGCATGAAAAGATCAATAGCGAGCGCCTCTCGGAACTGATTTTGTTCTTTGAAACGAGAGCATCTGCTTCAATGTGAGCTATTGTCTTTGTCGGCATGAACGACCGGGGTACTTGAAAAAACGCCCTCCCACCGCCTCCCACGCACAGACTTTCTACGAACTTGCGGCGCTGCCAACTCTTTTAAATTGTAAATCAGGATGGCTACAACATCTGAAATTAGATGGTAGCATTGATTAAGCTAATCGTTTACCGATTACGCTATTTTCGTACTTGAATCAGTTCACTGTCGTTTCACTTCGGTTGCTTTTTTCCCTCTCCACGAAAAAAAAAATGTCTGTTTGTTCTGTAATAAATGAAAATGGATTTCTTTTCTAAATCTTGGTTAAGACTATTATGTATTGAGCTCTTATCCCCTCATTCCAAATATTCCTTATCCATTAGTGGGATAAATATATCATTGCTTGAGATGAAGATCCCCTCTAGCTCTTTCAGTGCATAATTTTCGAAATGTATATGCCTTTGATGTTTCCTCTATCTTTACTTGTGTGTATGTATGTATTGCTAGAGCTACTGGAGCTAAGTAAATCATTGTTATTGTTGTTTTTTTTAATAAAGTTGCACTATTTTGTTGAAAGTTTTCAAGACTGACCTCAAAAGTAACGTTATAATAATAAGGCGGTTTACAAGTCTCGTATCCAGGCTAATGCTCTCTCACGTGATTTCAAATTGTTATTACCCCACCAGGCCTGATTACTCTATGACCCCCTGGGGAGCATACAGTGCCACAGCCATTTACAGGCGCTGATCACAAGCATGCTGACAATATTGTCCACTGACTATAGCCAGGCACCCATTTTACTGACGAGTGGACTGAGGAAAATATGAGTAAAATGCTCTCCCAATCCACGTATAACATGGCCGTGGTCGGGAATCGAACCCACGACCTTTAGGTCTTCAGTCCAACGTCATAAGCATTCGGCCACACTCCTCCACAAGTACCTTAAAATATCTTAATTAGTCCTGAAAGTAATCACTTAGATGTTAACACTATATCTCGAAATATTCCAAAGTAGTCCTCGTGTCTGCTACTGAAAACCCAGTCGTAGTTTAATAATAATAATAAATAATAATAAATACGACTTTATTCACCCCGTAGGGAAATTGTTTTACAATGTCATACAGTGTTAAACATCTCATTCATAATACAACACATATAACAATACATATCATACATGTAAATACATAATATTACAAATGAAATGCTTAACAAAGTCATTGCTGGTCGCTAGCGGTACAGCGCCCTGGTCCCCCCAGCTCTAAAGCCAGGTACTCATTTACACCTGAGTCGAGTGAGGAAATGGAAGCGAAGTGTCTTTCCCAAGGACACTACAACGTAAACCGCCGCCCAGCTCGCGAGTCAAACACATAAAGCTTAGACTTGAAAGTCTTCAGTTTCTGAGTACGACTCACAAACCGCACGACCACGCTGCCTCCCAAGACGGCACCACAGAGAAACTTATTGCTTGTTATTTTGTTAATGAATTTGTTAATGAACTTTGGCTCTCGAGTCGGTAGTTCTACATTGCGGTATTGTTGAAAAAATGCCAATCTCTATGGATTTAAGGATAAACATTTAGCCAACGGAAGCAACAGTTGCCAGTAAACTATGGTGGATCCTTGTAGAACACTGCAGAGGACGGCACAGGTCTTGACTCAGTCCGGCGTGGTATGACCAAGAGACGCAGAAGAAGGAGAAGACGATGAAGAAGAAGAAGCAGAAGAAGAAGAAAGAAGGAGAAGAAGAAGATGAAGAAGAAGAAGAAGAAGAAGAAGAAGAAGAAGAAGAAGAAGAAGAAGTAGTAGTAAAAGAAAGAAAACAAAAACACCATCTTCACTATATTTGTTTTTTCGGCTACTCTGGCCCAGTCTTTTTTCAACGGTTTCATTACAGTTTTCCCCAAGTAAATCAGTTTGACTGGAAAGCTGCATCATTTGATAAAGACACCCATACATGTACATCATAGAAGAAGAAAAACAAAAGACTCGTCTAGCCATTACGGCTGCTCTATCCACTTGAGGTTACTGTAGTGCTCTCGGAGCCCAGGACCAGAGGAAAGTGGCGGGCTCTCAACACTGCAGTTGAATGAGAGAAGGGATATTGGGGGAGGGGGGAGGGGGGGAAGAGGAAGTGAGAGGGTAAGGGGAAATGAAGAAAGATAGATAATGTCAATAATTTTTATGAGAATGTTTATATTCGATTTATACCTCAATTTACATATGGGGGTCTCGCACGAGGACACTGCCCAAGACTTTGAGGTACTATGAGACAACTATGTCTGGGCAAAATCTGCCACACCAACAGGCTTAAAACTGATAAGTGAACATTAATTTCGGTCTCTCCTTATTTCTTCCCCTCCCTTAAATTCCTCTCTCTCTCTCTCTCTCTCTCTCTCTCCCTCTCCATGCACTTTTTTGCACAGACCTTTCCCCCCTTTCTAAAAGCAATGGGTGATGGACTAAGGTCCATCCGGCCAGTCCTGCCTCATGCCTAAATCTGTTGCTGCCCTTTATCTCGCTAGCCATTCCATCCCCAGTAATGAAACCCATTTGACCACCCACGCAATAGGCATGCATGCTCACCTTTTCACCTCCATCGGTTCATTGCGCTTTTCTGATGCTGCCGTGAGCTTTTCATACGATAATCTGATGGCACTGGGACTGGATACACCTCACGCCTGTATTATTTGGAGAGTCCAAATACACGGTCTCTAGGTATTGTTGGTTCTGCTTAATCGCCATTCAGATAACCGCCACTTTCACTTCAATTCAACACTTCCACTTGAGGTGATTTAGCAATTGCAAGTGCTAATAATATTTCTATATAAAAGTCACTGGATAATCGCAACTACTTTTACTCGCAACGTTTCCCAACAACCCCCCCCCCCNNNCCCCCCCCCCCCTTTTTCACCCTCTGCCCAAAGACTTGCAATTAAATGGAAATTGACTATATACTCGCAAGGACAGAGAAACTAGTCTCGTTACATCATACAGTTTCAGCTTTATCTATGAGCTACGTGAGTCGACAAAGCGGAAACAGAAGTGCGAAAGTAAAATTATAGTGAATGCAGTGAGTATGTTATAGGCTAGACCCATTGCGCCTCTCATGTTTTGCATGTCAATTGTTTCTTTCTGTTTTGGAATGTACACACACAAAAAAAACCTGGCCAGATTTCAGCATTTAGGACGGTTATATCAAAATCCCTCGTTCACGTGACATCTGGATACACGTTTGGCCTAAAGCGATTACGAATGGATTCCTTTTTATCAGTCGGCAGAAGTTGCAATGCATGGTTGAAACGCATTGGACCCAAATCAAAATTTCAAGTAAATAATTACAAAGGCTCGGTGAAGCGATGTCATTCTCAGTTTACGAACTAAAGACACGCATTTTCGAAACAAATCAACGCCAACGAGGTCTATTAAGATCTTCGTTTACTCACCCTCTCATTTATCCATTGACGGCTCGGATAAAATAATGCCAGGGACCCTGCAAACGGTTAAGAGTAACATAATTATATTGGCTGACAGTTAAAATGCATGAATTTACCAGTTCTTCACTATTATGATCGAGTACTAGGTGTCTGCACAAGGAACTTTTGGGGGAGCTTCGGTAGGGGGAAGGGGGAGGGGGGGAGGCGGAGAAGCACCTGATCTGATATCAAGGGTTACGCATGTCTAATTGCTCCATTTTTGTTTTTGCATCGCTGCCTTTCAGAAGTCTCGACCTGATAAGCTACGTATTTGCTTCGCATTCGCTGCTAATTGATACATAATCCTGGTTGCTATTGAAAAGTGACAGTATTATATATAGTTGGTCTATGCGAGAAAGAATAATACACTATATACATACTGTCAACGACGAAGGAAACACGTCAGAACGCTTTCTCCTCCAAACTCCACTCCTAGGTGCCAAGCAACGCTTTGGATACATCATTTCCATTGGCTGGAATAGCAGATGGGATGTTGAATTGGTTGTCATGGATGACGTAAAGGTTACACGCCTTACTACTGTTTTATCTTATTTTTTGACTTAGGCTAGTGCTATAGAAATCTCATAAGTTCGACCAAATGCTTTGACCATATTTTTCATTTAACTTTTTTGGCTTGCTATTTCCGTGACACTTGTTAGCTTTATTTGGAAATAGCACACACAAAAATCCTATTATTTCAAACTACCTATCTCTGTGATAAGTTATCTGGCTTTGATGTGACCAATATAGTCAAACATAAATATGAGTAACCTAAACAGGTTAATATAAATACTTAGTTAAGCCCTGTGTCTTGAAGCCGATAAAATTGCCTGGAGGGCAACTCTGAAAACTTCGCTGGATTGAGATAGAAAGATGGAGGGGAGGGGGTGAGAGGGAGGGGGGACCCAGTGCTTGTTAAAAGGGTTCTTTTTGCAGTACAAGCCTACCTGAGAACCCTACCATACAGGTTATGTCTGCTGAAAGCACGCTTCAAAGAAAAAAACAACAACAATAGAGTGGGCACATGAATGCTGCGCTCCATGAGATTCTGCATCTTCATTCCAGCATTTAGTGTACGGGCCAGAAGTGCTTCCCTGCGATACACCCTAATGACAAAAGAAATGACCTCCTTCTTGATTGTGTGTAGCAGCCCCGTTCTCTGCAACACTTAACACGCCGTTCACAGGTGCTGAGCCTCGAGATAGCAAAATTTAAAAAAAAAAAAAAATTTNNNGGGGGGGGGGAGGAATCGCTAAAGATCTTCAGAACGAAACGTTTCCGTACATTTCCAAGGATCAATTCGCCCTAGAGTTTTGTGAATGTGAAAGTGGGAGGGGGAGGGGTTAAAGTTCTGTTTATGTGTACAGAGATTCATTAATTTATAACCTACATGCATCTCAGTCATGTGACTAGGCGGGCATTAGTGATGGAGGCAGTGTTCCACATAATTTTTGGCACAGATGGGATGAAGGAATCAGGCATTCCCAGCCTACCCTTATCTTCGTTGCTGCCGGATGATCTAAAAGTGCAGTTGATACAGCAATCCATGGGAATGGAAACTAGGGCAACAGATAGTCCTATGTAAACACAGTGATGAAACGAGCCCACAGTCATGGCGTTATTTATTAATGATGCTGTGGTTTTTATTTTAAAAAGAAAAAGATATTGATGCACTTGTTTTCATCAGCAATGGCTGAATAAACTGATATAGAATTTTTTTTTAGAAACAATAGCCGGGTATGTAGGACAATAAAACGTATACTAATCCGAATCTAGTTTTATTATTGTATGTCGTTTCATCCATCCATCCATCCATCCATCCATCCATCCATCCATCCATCCATCCGTCTAACTAACCGTTCGTCTTTCCGTCCGTTTGTTGGTCTGTTCACCCATTNTCCATCCATCCATCCATCCATCCATCCATCCATCCATCCATCCATCCATCCATTCATCCATCCATCCATCCATCCGTCTGTCTAACCGTTCGTCTTTCCGTCCGTTTGTTGGTCTGTTCACCCATTCATCCCACCGTCCGTCTGTCAGTCCGTCCATCCGTCCTCCCGTGTCCGCCTGTCAGTCCGTCCGCCTGCCCGTCCATCTATTCGTCCGTCTGTTCGGTATTAATATTAATGTGTGAATCAATCAACACACTACGGCTCTAAACAAAGACCAAATGTTTTTGTTCTCGGACCGCTGATCACGTGTACCGAGAATAAATTCAAACTGACCACAAACATAAAAGACACTTCCGATACTTTGGCGGAATGATGACTCGTGCGGCGACCATTATGCGAGCTATTTCCGGTTGCGTGGGAGGCCATTTTGGTTCCGATTTTCCATGCTCCGTTGACTCTAGATGACCCCTCAGGGAATGTAATGTTAAGAAAACAAAAGGAAGAAAAACGATTAGCGGCTGATGGGACAAAACTGTTATTGATAAGACAGGCTGGACCCTGTATATGGCGGCTATCTTTGCCATTTGAAAAAGAGGTATCTTTAAAAGACCAAGACTGTTTATATAGGTTGTTGTAGTATTTTGGAGGAGGAAGAGGAAGAGGACAAAGTGGGGAGGTTTTAGCTAAGAATGGTTCCATCAGGCGTCTTCATATATCATCTTTCCTGTAAGGGCGGGGAGGGGGGGAG
>JAWQUT010000355.1:392959-412960 GCA_033807755.1 Ellobium chinense | reverse complement strand
GAAGGGGGGATGGGGTGGGTCTGAAAAAGAGAGCCGATTCCCACTGCATTAAATTGCTATCCCAACTCTCCGACGGGATAGTGGAAATAGGATTTTGAGCCGAAGGATGATGGCGTTTACTTTATTGTATTTTTATTCCATATTTTAATTCTAAAAATGTCAGACTTCAATACGTAACATACGATTAGAAACTAATATTGTCTCTTAAAAGACTGAGGTTCAAAATGCCTAATATTTATGCATAAGAGATCATCTGTGAATTACGCACGACCTCTCCTTAGGGGGGAAGGGGAGTTGGGGGGAGGGGGGAATAAGAGTGCTGCCATCGAACGGAGAGCGCAGCTAAAATGGGGGAGTATTTGTTTGAGGGGAGGTCATCCAGGGGATGGGAAGGAAGAGTCGAAAATTCCGAAAAGCCGAATACTAATCTAACCTGCCATCAACCCCTGCTGTTGAGCAGTATGCCCAACCACAGCCAAAATAATATGGTCACAAACTAACCTGGTCACAAGTGTCATTCATGCTAATAAGACCTGCAATCACGGTTTAGATAAAATGGCTACTGGCTGGATACCTCTGGCATTGACTTTGCTTCGCAGGTGTGAAGATACCATTTACTATAGTTTCACCACGTTTTTGTTTTTTTATTGTCACATATTATCTAATTTGTTGTTGTTTTATTGTTTGCTCTGTAAAATGTAGCCTATTGCATGAAGACTCAGGAATAATCACTGATGCCATTATCTATCTCCCGGTCGTAGAGCAGCTACATCAGCAAGTCTAATTCTAACTAAAGTAGAGACTAGATGTCTAATTTCTCCTTCCCGAAACCATCTCAATGAAGATCTAGTCTAGTCTAGTCTAACATTTTTTTTCTCTGCCTTGCGCTTAAATTTTGTTTCGCATGTTGACCTTCACAGAACACTTTTTATCTTAATCACCTCTTCCTCTTCCGCCACATCTGCTACTTTCGATTTTGTCGCCCTTCCGAAAAAATGTGATGAGTCCTTGAGTGTGAAATATTTACAGCCATGTCACATCACTTCAGGAAGCTGAAAGAGATGCTAAAATTTAGATCTTGCAGTTCGACGAGGGCAGCTCACTTTTTATCTCACAGGACTGAACTGAAACTGGGAACCGCGGTAACGTGAAACGCTCTAGAATTACCAGCCAGAATTTGAATGATCAATCGCTAGTCTAGTCTATTTTCTATGGATCTAGAGTCTAGACTAGTCTATCTATAGACTAAGAATATAGTCCAGAATAGATCAGATATCTCTATCTTGATGATAAAAGTTATGGAAAACTATTTTAGGACCTAGACTACAGCCATCTCCTCTACATGGTCATTTGTAGAACTCAAACAGCGCATGCCTTTTGACTTTTGTTTGTGTCTGTGTGTAATGTGTTTGTCGTGCACTGGCTTCATTGGGGTAGTAGTTGAGTAGTAAGTCCATACCAACTCACTCATGGCTTATTCAATAAGACAAGACTGCACTTCATCATATCATATTATGTGATCTATACACACTTTACATTTGAAAAGCACTGGTCATTTCTCAAAAAATGGCATCCCTTTATTGTTATTCAGTGTGAAAATAATGCTGGGCTGTACTATCCTACCTCTTGCCTGTCTGATAAATGAAAACTAATATTGTTTTCATCATAATCACTTTCTTTCACAACTTCTGAATGGCACTGAGATTGCATTCTGTTAGGGATGAACTCAGTGTTTTCTCTTGACTGCAACTCACCCCTTAAATTTTGTAGACCTCCCTAAAGATACATTGAATATGCACAGATCTCCCCTTTTTTCCTGCACTCCAATAATTGCATTACTCAAGGAAGACCTAAAATCCCTCAAAACCTATACAAATCCACCCCTTCTTCCAGTTCGTCAACCCAGTTTACAATTGTTACTTAAGTCCATAGACCTGAGATACTCCCAAAGTGTGCTTGTACTTGTATCAGGGTTAACGAGTGAGGTTGAGGAGGAAAAGAGAGTCCTTAAATATTGTCCAAGGATTCTACCAAGGGTTCTTTGCTTTCCCCAGTACATCTTGGTAGAATCCCAGGATTATACCAAATGCATATTTTTATAATAATAAGAAACTTTTAGAGTGGGGCAGTGAATTGTGTATCACAACACCCCCTTTCTGTATGTATTTTTTTCTCACCTTAAGGTATTTTAGAACAAAGATCATTCTTTCCCAACTGGTCACTGTGAAAACAACGCAGTTACTTAGTAATGTGGAGGGTTCTCTTGCTTTCATCCGTCTAATCCTTGACTATGAGAGCAACAAATCCTCGTGAAAAGTCATAACATAAATTCAGGTTGAGAATGGTTGAAGTAACCGAGACTGAACTGCCATTCATGCAACAGACTTCCCATGTTATGACAGCAATTTGATAATAGACATAACTGAATCAGTTCCACTTTTGTCTCCAGATTTCAGCCCAGAGAAATTTCAAAAGGAGCAAAGCTTTGTGCATCAGCCAGGCAAATGAACCCTTCAGCACAAACAAGGAACATGAGCCCAGGCATGTGACATTCTACAGTGATTCTGTCTCCCAAAGATTGCCAACCGTCAGTTCCGACCAGTGTATCTCATCAGGCACAGTTCTTCATCAGTCATTGAAGGACTTCGTCAAAACTTTGCTCCTAACATCCAGAAGAAAAGCGTGCTTGTGTTCAAAGCATACATCCTCCGATCTTGCAAATATTGGGGTCTTTCCCAGTAGCACTGTTTTATGTCAGTTCCAAGGATCTTTCCTAAAATTTAGATTTCATTTGTTACTAGAGAATTTGCCATTACCTATTGGAGCCTTCTTACAGCACAGAAGACAGTGGGAAGAAACACAAGTGCAGCCCGTTCTAGATTTGCTTCAATCAAATTATAATGGCAGTGTTGACAGCATATGGATTCCCAGTGGATTGAATAACACATCTTTTGCCCATCATGATGCTATACATATTTATTTATCAAAATCATGTCAAGATGGTGGCACGCAAGCACTCTCTTCAGATGACAATAGAATAGACCATTGTATGAAATCTTTACAGTTTTCTGCCAGTGGCAATAGAGGTTCTCAGCAGAAAGACAGTGACCAGTCCAGAGATATGCCAAGTCCTGAACAATTGCACAAGATAAGAGAAAAGTTGGAGCATTTAGTGAGTATCATTGGAATTACATATTGAAATGAAGGCATCACAAGCCGACATCTAAGTTAGTCATGTCTGTGTTCTCATTCATCTGTCATTCAGAGCACAGGTCTTATCTTATGCTTCTCGCTACATATGACATACATATACATCCTAACCCTTTGGTCCAAACAGTGTTTGGACATACATGTATGTCATGGAAATAAAATTTCTATGTTGTATCTAACATATCCATATTGTCGTATTTCCCATGTAATGAACTATTCCAACATTTGATGGTGCAGTATAGCCATGATTGTGCTGAAGAGCTATACAACCCAAACTCAAACAATTCTGTGTACAGGCTAAGCTGGTGGTAATTTGGTGACATCTGCTTTTGAGAAACATGAAATGGTAAAGGGGTTAAGCAGTGAGTTAATATGAGTTAATACTCATAGGCTAGGCATGTCAGGGTCAGCCTTCCACTGGCTGCGTGACTTTTGTTATAGATAATGACCATTACATGTTTTGTCTGTCGGCCAACCAGCTGCCACTGGAGTGCAAAATTCTACCGTCATGCCCAGCATTCTGCAAGGAAATGTGTATATATTCTATTGCCACACTCAAATGTAGCAAGCAGACAATAGAATATATTCTGTCACAGCATCACAGGGCTTAATACAGTGATAGCCCTTCATAACAGGATTGAGGTTATTGTCACAATGCAGCTCAAGGGCACAATGTATTAACACTGCATCATGAGGTCAATTTAAAACCACTGTGTGCAAGTTTTCAGCCTATTTCATGTTACCAGCATGCTGTTTGAAAACTATTGTTGAATGATAGATTCCATTATAAAGGAAAAAACTGGTACAGTTAATCTAAATTTAAGTGCATTTTTAGCTGCATTGAAAGACTGAGAGACATGTCATAAATATGAAGGGTGCAAACAAGAGCATAGAGAACAAGCTTTGACAATATAGGAGAATTTGTGACAAAAATATTAACTGTTTTCAAGCATTCTTTCTGTTGACAAAATGTTTGTGAATTTATTGAAAATACCGTCAGGCGTGTTTCAGTTTAGTATAGTGGACTGAATGACATGACTTAAAGACTCCCCTAAGTGCAGAAATGCACTATTAGTGAAGCTTATTGCTGCATATGATAGTACTATACTGTAATAATTGTTTATTACAGGTCTCAACAATGTTTACAAGTCGTCACGACTATGGGATACTACATAACAATGTTGTGCTAGAGAATAACCTGTTTAATGAAAACAAGAGATGTGTGTAAGTTGTTCTCCTTGCATATTCTTTGTGGTGTGTAGAAAGTCTGTCAGTGTCTGTTTATTTCATCAACAATCATCTTATTTCAATCACTCCTTTACTATATACAGTCGACTCCGCTTAATCGCCCTCCGCTTAATCGCCTTTTCCGCTTAATTGCCTCGTTTCCTAGGGAACCGAATTTTTTTTCTATATAAAAGTCACTGGATAATTGCCTCTCATTCCGGATAATCGACCATTCTTCAGCGCCCATGAATTCAAAGATCAGCGATTGAAGGGTTACAGTTGACAAACAAACAATGTACACAGACGGTTTAACTGCGCGACGGATGGCAGACCGATTAACCGAGTGACAGCTGCCACCCCGAAATAGGTGTGATAAACCTTTCCTCTCCCTCCCCCTCCCCTTGTCCCCCTTCGTCCCATGCTACGCATCAACGCCTTCGCCAGTCCGATATGCTACTGCGTCGAAAGCCGTGGTAAAGTCTCCTCCCCCCACGCCTTGATTGCGCCTGTCTGGTGGATTTAGGCTCTCTGATTTCGGTTAGATCAGAGAACGTGTCTTGTGGATGAACGGTCTACTCCTACCATGCCATCCTACTCCTAATTGTCTGCTGGGTTATTGCGAGGTGGCCAATGAGAGAGACCGCGGAGATCAAACATTTTGTGCGTTACAAAACAGTCAAACTCGAGTTTGTCCTGAGTCTGGTGACAAGAAGGTGTCAATGCACGATATCAAACCACAACATCAAAAAAATTTAATCTTCTTACCAAAAATATGGCCGAAATTACTTCCTCCGCTTAATCGCCGCTCCGCTTAATCGACCACTTTTTCCGTGATCCCGAGGATGGGCGATTAAGCGGAGTCGACTGTATATCCATCTGTCAATCTTTCATTCATTGTCTGTTTATGAGTAACTCTGCTGCTATTGCCGCTTTTGATGGTATTTTCAGCTTTTATGGAAACTGTAAAGTTCAGCACCACTGATCTGTTATTATTAAAAAGTTTATCTGGGGATTCAGGCACAGTGTTCCAACAATTATTGCGTTTGCGACGTCTCAGCAACTGCAAGAACATGCTCACTGTTGTCCAGATTCTTTCTCTAACAGCGGCTATTTTTTGGACTGTTTGTGACATCCGTGGGAATCAGAAGTATAGTGTCATTAAATATAAAATTTGATTATTACGTCTCTGTCAGGATTTGTCTTGCATAATTAAATTGTCACCTGGCATTCTAAGCTGTAAGTGTTTCTTCTAATCCAGAGGAGTGACAGCATATGCAATGGAACTCATGAAACTCAGACTGCGAATCCATCTTCAGTTCCCTAGCACGCCTTTAGAAATCAGGAACGTGCATGTTGTGGAGAAGGAGGGCATAGTAAGGATACATTGGAGACTTAAAGGTTTGTCATTTCCACAATTAAATGATTAAATGTCTTGAGCTGGGTGTCCTCATTAACCCGTTTCTATTCAAGAGATAGGAGAGTTGTGCACTTATATAGCCTGCATAGTGCACAAAAGGTCTGATGCATTTAGTGTAATTTACCTGCTATTATAGTGGGAATGGGATAATGCATCTGAACACAGTCACCTGAAAAATAGTGGAAGGGCAAAACATGCAGTGCCGAAGGAATTAGAAGTGTATAGTGCTTCAGGGTTTAAAGGGATTTGTTGGTTGTAGTCACAAGATCTTTTTTTCTGATTTGTAATGCTTTACAAGACAGCATGGCCTGATTTGTTGAACAGACTTGTCCCTTCTCCTCCTTTCTGTGTCCCCCCACCAGTTACTCTTTCCTCAGTGCTCAACCCTCCTCTCAATCCAATGAGAACTAAGTTGACTCGGGTGCCACCGACACGTTACTTAGAAACAAGCAGTTAATAGACATCTCATTCCTTTAAGTACATCAGATCATTTAATCAAACAAACACAGATTGTTTTGCCCATAAAGAGATAAAACAGTGCTGAAAAAGGTTGTATGACATGCCAATATTCATAAACCTGTGATAATTCGATTTCCCCCAGATTGGCACCTCAGATGATTAGGGTGTCAAGGGACACCCTGTATTCTGAGGTTTTTTGAAGTGTTTTTGATGAGACAAAGTTTGAGTTCATGATTTTTAAAATATAAATCTGCATCCAGGATGTTCGACAGGACAGTTTGATGTGTCACAAGGCTCGATTTATAGATTCTCTTGAAAAGAGCAAAAATGCCTCCATATTCCAGCTCTAATGAAGCACCATTCACCACACTGTTCATATTTTTCTACTGATGAACTCTACCTTGTTTTCACAGGTCTTTCCCAGACCAAGCTCCTCAAAGTATGGAGACTGTTCCAGAACCAGGAAGCTTTGGGGGAAGATGATTGGGAGTAAGTGTGACCATTGCATGTGTTTGTTGGGAAATCTTGACAAGTTAACTTTAACTTGATTCATTCTCTCAAAGATTTTGAACACTTGTATTTATGGATGTGAAGTGGGATCACTAAGTCTGTTAGTGTTACATGCCCAGTGACAAGTACCAGTGTTATATTAGGCTGTGACTGTGAGTCAAAATTGTGATTATACCTGGAGAGCAGCATGGTGGTTTGGATAAGGGCGATCAGCCATTGCTCATCATGTAGAAGAAATGTGCCCATATGCATGTTATCTTTGTTTTATTGCCATTTTCACTCAAGCATGTAAGGATATAATAATATGCAGAATGATGGGGGAATAAGCATAGAGTTTTGTTAGCAATGTTGCAGAGTGGGAGCCCATAGACAAAGTTCAGAGACTCTACTTACCTGCCTACAATCAGTCTTGTTTTTGCTTCATGATTTGTTTGGCACTGCCACCATACTTTTTGTTTCTACTTTTTTCTTTGAGATGTCATCAAAACTAATAGTGCTTTCAGGGATGCCACTCTCCAGAAAATTCTCTGAAATCTGTGAATATTGGTGTTTTTCAGGGATCGTTGTTTGACATCGATCTGATAATAGCTTGCATAGAAAAATTAAAATTTTTAAAAAAAATGTTTTGTTGCCTTACTGTTTGCTTCAGACATCCTCTTCATTGCTTATAGAGACTAATCAGATCGAATTTTATATGATGTATAGCTTATACATGTGTATATATGCACTTACAGGTTTATTTCTTGAGAACCATTTTTGAGAATTATATATGCAAGACAGGTGGCATTGCAATGCTTGACCAAGTGTGGAAAAACCTGTGTTTTGGCTCATGACTATTGGGTACTGAAATTCTCAGTACAATAACAGTATGAGGCAATTTATTTTATACTGGATCATGTTTTTGTGCAGTGTGATTACTCTTTACAGTTTAGTGTAAAATACTGACCAGTCAACTCTTTTCAACTGCGAATGTATAGTAGCATGGGAAATAAAAACAACTTTTCTCCTGAAAGATATATTAATTAATAATTGTGATTAGGTATAATGACCCATGCCTTTTTATTTTTTCAGAAAACTGTTAGCATTCTTAATGTGAACAGTAGATAGCTTTAAACAGAGAGGCTAAAATTTAGAATTTGCTAAAACAAATAGACACAGAATGAATATTGGAGTCTATTAAGTCAGCCCCTAAAGATCATTTTTTAAATAAAAAAGAAATCATACTTGTATTTGTTAACAGCTCACGTATGTTTTCTTACTGTAAATGAATGTGAGGTTTGCACACATAGTTAATGTTGTTTTTTTTCATCCTGTGTGTAGATGGCTGAACTTTAGAATGGTAGTTAAACATGTAGGAAATTGATTATGCTAACCATTGTGTCACAGGATACACTTAACTGCCCCAGGGCCATTTTTAGCTGCTGGCCAAATTTTTTTTTCCTAATCTAATATCCACTTGCCGTATGAAATGATCTTTGTTTTCCCAGCAAATTCAGTTTGTGTTAATTAATGGTTGTTCTTTTTCATTGTTGCAGCTGGCTTGAGGCATTCTCCTACTTCCACATTGGCAAGGATGGTTTGGTTCATAAACACAAGATTGACAGAGTAGGTTTAATCAACTTGTGCATCTTGAGCAATACATACCAGAGATTGACTATACAGTGAAGCTTTATAATTATGTCTCTGTTTAGGACTTTCAGATTGTACCATTATAACTGTGTGCCATTGATCCTGAAATGAGGTCTGGAGACAAGAGAAGTAAGTGGAACCCGAACTGTTATTTTATGATTCATGTGTAAATATACAGAATTCACTTTGTGAAGCTACTTGCAATCACCTCTGCTAATGTAAATGGAATAGCTCAGGTAGTCAGACTGTAAACACTGTGTGATATGAATATATCTCCCATGCAGCAGCTGCCAGACCACTTGTATTCTGCAAAACGTGTACAAGGGTGAGACAGTGTGTCATAGCAGCTGCATTTTGCTCTTTCAGTCCCGTTATAATCAGACTTTAAACAATAACAAAAAATGGGGATAACATGGGAAGTGAGCTGCCCAATACAACCAGGTTCCCATCACAATAACGGCTGTTATGAATGGGTTCCATTGTATTTATTAAAATTTTCATGATAGTTTAACAGTGAAGACAAGACATGACTGTTCATCATGTTATTCTGTATCTCCAACTGATAATGACAGCAGTGCCTGCACAGTTTGTGGTGTCAGTTACTACCCAACTGAAGACTGGGTTGAATTGGGGTTAGGGGGAAGCACTGT
This sequence comes from Ellobium chinense, assembly GCA_033807755.1. NCBI lineage: Eukaryota > Metazoa > Mollusca > Gastropoda > Ellobiida > Ellobiidae > Ellobium > Ellobium chinense. The sequence continues at coordinate 403,858 of JAWQUT010000355.1, read as the reverse complement.
ATCGGTTACTGCAGTATGTAGGGGAGGGTGGGGTGTGTTGGTGCACAGGGCGAGTTGGTGCAGTCAGATTATCTCGCATACTGATATCTTCATTTGCCACAGACGGGTAAACACATAAGAGTAGATACAGGGCGAGTTGGTGCAGTGCACATTTGAAATAAAATCAACTCTGTATCTCGTCAAAAGTAATACAAAGAATGATTGTATTTTGTAATTTTTTAAAAAAATAACTAGCCACATTAAATCACTTTCTGAAGCTATCCCAATTCTTTCAAGCGTCCTAATTGTAATACAAAATGTGTACACAGATGCCAGTTGAAAGTCCCTTGGTTTGATTCATTTTAAAGAATTTAAATCAATCTAAACCCAGATATTGAAGGACATTCGTAGGCTTAGGTGACAGTCTTAATAGTATTTAATGCTTTAAAATGTCATTTTCAAATTCTTTACAACCTCTGGTGACGAAACTTCTTTTCCAATCGTTATAGCAAATGATGATGATGATGACAATGCTGATGAGGACATTGATAGTGGTGGTAGTAGTGGTAATAATATGAATATTGTTTACAGTCTTGAAGTGTTTGAAGTAGAATTTTTTCTGGATCATATTATTGACAACGATAAGGACGATGATAATGAAGAGTAAGAGGAGGTGGAGGAGGAAAAGGAACAACTAGCAGTTTGTGAAAAAATATACAGTAATAAAATTCCCAAATTGGCGGCCAAATCTGGAGTCATTTATGCCATACAGATATGCAATATGAGGCAAAAAAACATAGCTGCACCAACTCGCCGCACTGCATTCACCAACACGCCCCCTATGTTGGGCGAGTTAGTGCAGTCAGAATAAGTACATTTCATGCGGCGCTGTGCTACTATGAAAAGGGTGAGAGCAAATGTTTTTGGCGAATTGTAGAGAGCAGATATTGCTTAGGATGATGGTGCCTATAAACACTTCATAAGAGATTCAGGTAGCATTTAAACAGCACCAACACGCCTCATCCTCCCCTACTGTGTGGGAGTGAGTTTGTAAATACTGTACATCCAAATGTGGGTCTGTGTCTCATTGCTCTGAGATGGCTATAGAGGACAGATAAATTAAGTTTTCTGCAATTATTTGGAAGAACATCAAAGATGGTGTATCATTTTTCAGAGATATTTCAGTAGCCAGCTGGTGTTGATAGCAACATTATGCTGACAGTGTGTATATGATTTCCAAAAGATCATAAGCTACATACTGTATAAACATGTATCTCCAACTCTCAGTTCACTGTGGAGTCTATGCTAAATATTTTTGTCTCAGTAAAATTTGGTGATACTAATGTAATTTGTAGTTGCTGGTATAGTCATTACATTTCTGTTTCTGACTTTCAGATGGTACCTGACACACAGAGTGAGCCTGACAAACTGACAGACAAACTCAAGAACATGGAAACTCCTGTAAAGCCAGCAGTTGGCTAAGTCTAGATGTGAAAGCCTTCCATACACTTTGGTTATTATTGGATGAATGAAAAATAATTGTTTCATGGATTGCTAAAGAATAAGTGAAAACCACACTAATGCTGACATGTTTTTGAGTAAGAAGTTACAGTGTAACTTTGGTAAGGTAACTACAGTTCTGTGTTTTCCACAGTGATTGTTTGATCAGGAGCAAAGCAGCTGGGACTGTTGGAAGGAAGTGTGCTAGGCAGGGGATTCTGTAAGGCAGTGCTTGTGTCAGTATGGTTCCGTTTAATTTCTTTTCTTCGTGTATTTATCAACTAATGAAACCAATCATGAGACGGCTTTAGGCATTAACTGTCAGCATATTGATGCAGGCTTGTAACCAACTGGTGGAATTTGGATGATCTTGGTGTTTATGACTTGATGTGAAGTTTTCACATGACCTTGTTAATCAGGCCAGGTTACATTTGGCACTGTCAGTTGAAAAGGGTTTTACCAAAACTCAGTAAGTGGACTCAGAATGCTTGTCAAGTAAAATGGAAATGATTTTGGGCTATTGCTCTTTCCAGTTGTGTGTTTATTTACTTTGAAATAATGTTATAACTCAGAAGTGAATTCAGGTATTGAGCTCAGTCTTGGTTTAAATCAATTAAGCAAGAGTTTCATCTATCTTCCTGAAGAGGAAAATGGAATAATGGGGTGAGAGAGGCATTCCTTTTGGCACCAATTGGAGGTGCAATGTTAAAATGTATATATATAAGTAGCCTGCTAATGATTGTTGAAAATCGGAAGTTGTGCCTTCAGTAAAAGAGCATCAACAGATTATTTCCCTGGATGCAGTTACCCCAGAGCTGAGTGAACAGCTTTATTTGATTATTGCTCAGGGCCTTTGCAAAAGCAGACCCACAAGTCCTTTATCACTTTCAACATATAATACACAGTACCGGTAACTGAATCTTCTGTAACGTAACCACCCAGACTGGTTTATCCATTGGCGTATAGTACTATCTGTGCCACATGCACCTTGCTTACGTCGTGACTTCACAGGAACAATTATTTAAGTGTTTAAATGGGCCTTTTACCCTATTTCCAGTGTACTCTTCTTTACACAAATTCTTGATAACATGAACACATTTCTGTGGTCCCCTGGAATTAGTGTTATCAGGTATTTACTGTATTTTAAAAAAATCAGTTTAAAGGAATTCAAACTATTTCTTCTTCACAGAAAATGCAGTGAGCAAGAAGGAATATATAGGAATCATGATGGGACTTTGAAAATCTGTAGAATACAGCAGGTCCTGTTGTTTTTTTATGTATTCAATGGCAGTGGTTTAATCAACTTCAGCTGCATCACTTTGAAAGGCCAGATCATTTGAGGACTAGCTCATAGGAAGAATAAGGTTAGGCTTCAGTTTGTAGATGCTGATCACTAGCAAGCTAACATTACTTCTTACTGCATGTAGCCTGTACCTAGGAAAACGTAAATGAAATTCTTTCCACAGGTTCTGATTACATGATTGTGACAAGATTTGAACATGTTACTTTTTGAATTCCAATGTGATCATCATTATTTTGCTACACTACACCACACAGGTGATAGTGAGATATAGCTGGAAAACCCACATTGTTTTTTTACACATATTCAATTTTGATGGGGGGCATAAATGACCCAGCAACATCTTTCATAGCAAAATAGACACCTTTACACCTGCTGTCTTCATTCAGAGTATAAAATACCCAGTGATAAACAACTAAACAAGAGAACTTCCTCTATTCTTCCAAGGATACTGTCTGTTCCTCTGTGCTTGATTGCGGCTTCTTTAACTTTTGATCTTGGCTAGTTTAGGTCACTTTTATGATAATCTTTATCTTAACAGCATGCAAAAACTTGAAGCAATTTGATGTATAGGTGTTGTAGAATGAAATCATGATGAAAATGAAGTACTGTATATGTCTCTCATCCTGGCTAATGCTTGCTCACGTGAAGCCTTCGCATTCAATACTCCAGCAGATCAGATCACTCAAGGATTTTCTCCATCCTCTAAGGAGCACTCAGTGCTGCTGTTAGTTAACACTGACATTCAGACATTATTTTTCACTATCAACAGCCAGGTAGATGTACCCATTTTCACAGATAGCTCACAGTGTGAGTGAAATGCTTTCCAAGACATACATTATATGACCATAGTGGGATTTAGATCCATGACCTTATGAGCTCAAGTCCAGTAACCATAAGTTTTTGGTCACTTTGCTCTAGAGAGAAAAGGTGATCCAGTTATTAGTATGGTGTGATCAGTAGATACACATTTCAAACTGAATAAAGTCACACAAAGTGAAAGTAAGCCAAATGTTCATTGTGCTGTCAGCTGAGATGCAGACTATTTATGGAACTTGGATGATAACTGTAGTCTGAGATTATTAAACTTCTTTGATATGAACTGAGTGCTGCACATACAGGCAGCCATATGAGTTTTGTTATGATTCCTCTGTCCAAATGTCATACATGTATTTGTTTCTTGTTTTCTTCTTTTTCTGACATCTTCTTGCCCGTTTTTTTACTCCATACTGTTTGTCAGGGGATGAAACACAGTGTGTTATTATTGCCGTTGCATGGCTCAAATGACAGATTAATCCAGTGACAAACACTTTAACACACTTGATATAAAATCCAGGGGTCTCGCTAGATCACAGAGTCATTTCATATTAAGCATAGTGTCAGTTATCCATGCCAAGAGTTAAAAATAGAATCATCCAGCACAGTCTGATTCACAGCCTGGTACCAACATTGTGCATTTGAAGGATCCTGATGCAATTTGTTCAAAATGAATTACAAGCCTTTGTCTGCCTTGGCATTTAATACGTGGGGAGCTTATTCAGTGGCTAGTGTTTCATCCAACAAAAAAAAAAAGGTAATTGGGGATTTCGAATTGCTTTGTAATAGTTTTTTGAGATTATTTCTGATCACATTTGGTAAGAAACAATGTGTAACGTATAATTAGAATGTACAAATTGTTCCTACAAATTGTTCCTTGATATTACTAGTATAGTATATACCATTTTCATAATGTATCTAAGTTATACATCCTTTTAAGGCTGTGAGTTTGAAATGGAGAGCTTTTCAATACATAGTCTATGTCTTAGATAATTATGACGACGTCTCATTTCACTTTTCAGTAGTTTTGCTTGTTACTCTATGAAAGACTTAAGTGTTCTGTCATAACCAAAGCTTACAGATACACGTATCAGGAATGGCACTGTTCAGGGAACTTTATAAATCAGAGAATGTGGTCATTCCGAAAATGTTTGAGATTACTCCACAAACTGATTGGATAAGAAAAATCATAAATCTAAATATTTTCCATTTTTTTAAAATCTATTTTTGTTTGTTACAGTGTATGCAGTATCTTGTCTGGGACATTCTTTTTCTAAATAATTATTCCTATGCACTTTGAAGTTTGTTTACTATTATTTTGGAAATGGATGTGTCACTAAAATTTGGTAACAATATCAGCTAAATATTGATTTATATGTGTGCTAAACTGATAAAAAGTTCACAGAAATTTAGGAAAAACAGTTGGCAGGCCTGATGCATTAGGCCACTATCTTGTTGCACGCCCAATATCTTATTTAAAGCTAAAAGTGTTCTCCAAAACATAATGTACTTTGTTGACAAAGATTTGCAAAGTCAGTGAAGTGGCCTGTCAGCTTGGTGTCATTATAAGGATGGTGTGTTTACAACATTATACAAAGACTCCACTTTGCCACTTGTGTCAGAGAATTCTGAAATTGGAGAATGTTATCTTTCAACAGAGAAACTTAATTAACAACTGTCAAAGAGATAGTCTGGAAACAAAAGCCCTTTATCTAATTTTATTCTTGCCTTTTTTAGGAGATGTCACTCTTCAGAAAATTCTTTGTAATCTGATACTGCTGGTTTTCATTCATAGTCATAGGGAAGCTGTCTGTCTGACATCAGTTCAAGGAAAAAAAAAAATTCTAAATTTCACTTTTCTTGTCCAAATACTTGTCTTGGAGTTTCTTTTTCTGTATCATGAAGTGTTAAGAAAAGTTTCTAGACAAGCTGCGCCGTGTGTAAAGTGCTATTAAGTATGTCTGTGCTATATGATGTAATTCACGGGAAATGGCAGAAAGTTCAGAGACTTTTATGAAAAGTGGGTGGCATCCCGATTTTGTATTTCTATTATAAATGATTGCCTGGGATCTTTTCTATTCTAAGGCACTGTAATCATGCAGCTACAGGTTTCTTTCAACGGTCTTTGCAAGTAAATTCCGACTAAAATAGGTATCTTCTAACCAAATTTTGTAATGTACAGAATATGTGAAACCAAAGAAAATTCAGAGAATTTCATGAAAGCGAGTGGCGTCAGTGATTATAGCAAACTAGCTAAACCTAAGGCTAGCAAGTCCAGGGAATCGGAATGACCCACACAGCAAACTAATGTGGGTCTGAAAAGTGAATTTACAGAGGAAATTTTGATTAATGCGACAGTTTCAAAAATTCTTTCTAGCCCAGTTTTACAGCCGTAAGTAATACTACAGTAATAGGCTCTTTACACGTAGCTACCAATGAAGATGATATCGCTGTGTTCGGTAGGAAGACGCTGGTGACCGGAGGAATCCAGGCGTGTGAACAGTAAATCGTACAAAAAATCCCTAAATGGTGGGACCGAGCCCCTCACTTCGCCAGAAATTAGAAGTTGCCTGAAATTTTATCGTTACGATTTTCCCCGGCCGTGACCCCGTGACGCAAGAGGTGTGTTTTTGGGCTAGTTAAAGTGGGGACATTTTTAAATGGACTTGCAGACGTGGTCAAGGGTTGTCCATATATTTCGACCTCAGATTTAGATTTAGCAGCCTCAAATTTGGGGAACATCGTGTTTTGTGCGCTTTTAACAATTTTTCATCTCCCCCTCCCCCCCTCTCACTCCTACTCATCCGTACACAACGATGATGATGATGAATGTACTGTACTCTGTAAGAAAATTTTTACCGCATAGATCTGTACACGTATTTGATTAGAACTTTGGCTTCTTACCTCCATATTCATTCACAAGAGAGTTATATATAGCTGAGTAGGTTTCTGGTATGATTTGGTGTAGAGCCGGTGCCGAAATGCATTGCAATGAATTTGAGGTCATGGTAACTTCTGCCAGTTGCCAAAATTAATAGCGCAGTGTCACAGTCAACCGCTCATGTACACTTATTGCATTCCTCATAACACTAACAGTGGATTGGTTTCCAATCAAAGGACTGACCTTTTCCAGTAGCTTAAAATAGACTACATCTCTGCATTCATATATGGATAAAACTGGAAATCTGAAGGGAATAACCTCACTTCCTGCATCATAATGACGTGTGAGAGTTTATTTCTTTTTAGCAGCCACTTTTTCGCCCAGAAAGACCTACGGCGCTTTTTCTTCTAGTTTTTTTTTTTTTATAAGCACATGTGCCGCTTAAAAAGTCATTAACAGTGCATCCGCCATTGTGTGTTACAAGGGACTTTGAGCATACTTCCACTTGATAATACTGTACTTATTAATAGTAAGGATAAAACTGGGCGAATACCCATCTGATATCTGGGGGATTTAGTTACAATGATATCCTTTGGGACGAAACGCCTCATTACAGATCGCTACGTGTAAAAGGCCTATACACTAGAAAATTAATTACAGTTACTCTACTGATCTCTTAAAACGAATCCACATATTGTAGTAGCAGTTCATGGTTTCTACAGTCCTGTGACAAGACCTGCAGTGGACAAGAGTTGGATGATTGATATAGACTATTAGGAGAAGAAAGTGATTGAAATAATAATGCGGTTTACAAGTCTCATATCCAGCCTAATGCCCGCTCATGCGACTTCACACTATTAATACCCCAGCAGGCCTGATCACTCTAGGACTTTCCCGACTCCCTGGGGAGCATACAGTGGCGCTGCCATTTATAGGATAGGCGCTGATCACTAGCATTCTGGCAATATCTTCCACTGCCTATAGCCAGGTACCTATTTTACAGACGGGTGGACTGAGGAAAATGTGAATGAAATGCTTTCCCAAGACACTTACAACATGACCATGGTAGGGAATCGAACCCAGGACCTTTAGATCTTGAGTCCAAGGCTGTAACCATTAGGCCACGCTGCTCCACAAAGATGTGCGAATATTCAGTCTTACCCTAACTCATGGGTACTTTTGAGCTTTTTCCCACCTTTCAGGCAAAGGGGCGGCGGGCAGGGTAAAGAGTTTGATAAAATTGATATCTCCCTTTATTCCTTTTTGTTCTTCATGGTGTTGAGATGAGTTGATATTAGTATCTTCTTGTGAGAAGCATGTGGTGGTGGTGGTGATCGTTGCAGCTAATGCTGTTGTTGGCTTCTGCCTACATAAACTAAAAATGAAGCTGTCCTGCTAAATCTGATTGCAAGGACCATGGTACTATTGGTAGTGGGGATTCTACTGCTTGTTCTTGCTACTATTAGGTAGTGCAAACGCACGCCTCAGGGAGGTGGAAAAATGTCGCCCGCTCGCTTCCCACCCAGTTGATAGGCATTCTTTAAGAAAGTCTATCTTAGCTTAAACCTGTTCATTTTTCATGAAATAAAAACGTAGCAAAAATTGGTATCTTCGTTGTTTGTTTGTGTAAATGGTGTTAAAATAAGATATTTAGAAGTATCTTTGTAATGATCGTCAAATTTCCATATCTGGATCACAACGACGGCGATGACTACCATGGCTGCGGTGAAACTCGCCACGACTAGCGGTCTTAAAACATAAATCGCTAAGCCGTCACTAATCGTATAAAAATAATAATGATATCGTTAGAAAGGGTAAGAACTCTTCTTTAATTTGATATGTAGCGACTTAGAATGCACTCAAGAGCGGCAGTGTGAGCTTCGAGTTTTTGCGTGGAGAGACGCGTTTTTGCTGGAAATTGGAAACTTCTCATGGACCGCTATACATCAGTAAAGACCTAATTATGTGTACATTTTAAATATATGTTCCTTATTACTGTTTATTACTTGTCGGCAATGCGAAAGACGAAAGAAGTGTTCTGCCTCGACTATCCGTAATTCATACTGGCGTCTACGGGGAACGGCCCAGTAAGTGGCGAACTTGATCGACAATTGGCCTCAGCTACAACTCAAACCTCAGTGATTCAGATTTTATATCATCATTGAAATGTTTGATAGGTAAGTTGATAATTTTTCTTTCTTGAATCAATGAACAATTTATTGTGTATTTTAGGTGTAAAAAATAGAAAAAATACTTTAGTAACACCATCGCAGGGAGGCCATTGATTGATGGAATAGCGGCACTCGGTCATAATGTCGGCTGTTTACACTAGTTACGGTTAATATTTATTTCTCCTCTGAAGAGTACAAACTTTTGTTGTAAGTGCTCTTTGGTTTTTTCCTTCAAATTAATACATTTAACTTGAAATGTAGTGTTGTATGTCTGTAAAGACTAGACTAGATCATAATCATGGTAGAGATATAGTCTAGACTAGACTAGACTACAATAACTGCGTCGATGTGCAAGATTTACATCTAATCTAGGCTAGTCTAGTCTAGTCTAGATTGGGTTTTAGAATGAAGACGGGAAGAATCCTCAGCCCACACAAAATTCTGCAGAAAATAACTTGGGTTAGCCTATTTAGTCAAAGATGGTGTAAGCTTTTATATCGGTGCGTTATTTCAGACCGAAGCGAAAGACGCTTGAAGTTGGTAGGTCGGAGGTTCTTGCACTGTGCCGACCGAGCAATGGCCTTACTCCAGACAGCGGCGAACAAGGACGACATGGTGCAGGAAATCAAGGTCTACAGTCAAAAAATATGCTTTCACGATCACAACTCGAGAGTTTGACAGGCAAACATACACTTTTTGACATTATGTGTGCATAGATTTTATATTTTATTAAAACTAATAAAATTAGATACGATCTAGACAGCTGATGTTTGGAAGGAGTGATACGCTTAATTGAACAGCCAGAGATGTCGATCAAGGAGTGAAATGCAGCAACAATGGTACGACCTGCTTTAGATCTATGCATTAAAACAACAAATTTACTGCTGCATACGGTAGTTTCAGTTACTTAATTAAGCTAAAATGTGATATTGTGAGAAAAATTGTATGATTTGGTGTTTAAATATGTTCCAGTGCATAAAATGGGTTAGAAAACAATAATGCTACTGAACCGGATAATAGCGCTTCGAGAATGGTTCGGCAGTGTGGAAAATGTCCGGACCAGCAGCCAATTTTTTCTCGCACACCCCCCCCCCCCTAAAATTGTTTAATATTGTTTAATAAAGTGAACTTATTCTTTTTAAATGCAATTCATTGGACAGTACATAAAACAAGCTTTAATTTGGTATATGATTTATATCTGTAACGTTATTTGTTGATTTTATAGGATTTTTTTTTCTTAAACTATCTCATGCCAGCAACTATCATTTTATGACCACCTGTCTCATATTTTGTCCAAAATATTGTTTAACAAGTGAACTTATTCTTTTTAAATGCAATTCATTGAACAGTACATCAAATAAGCTTTAATTTGGTATATGATTTATATCTGTAACTTTGTTTGTTAATTTTATAGGATTTTTTTTGTCTTGAGATCTTGTCATATCATGGTCATTTTCCACAATTTTTTTCAAACGCGCAACTTTTGGCCTCAACCTGCTTAGTAAGTGCCTATAACTTCCTTTTTTATTGCTTGTAATCCCTGAAAAAAATTAGACTAGATCTCCAAGTAACATAGTAGCCATAAAAATGATTTCAGTCTTCTGGGCTTACAATTTGTTGCTTTATTAGCCCTTGAAGATGGCACACAAGCCATTCTTGACACTGTTTTTTGTGCATTGATGAGATTTTTGCCATTTTTAGAGGTCCATAGCTCTTTGAATTATTTTATAAATGACATAAAACTTCTAGATGTCAATGTCTGTGTGGTTTTGTGTCTGAAATTGTCTTTGTTTTACATTTCTTTTTTGTTTTGTTAAAATTATGACCTTAGAATGTTGGCCTTCGGTGGTGGGGCGAAACATATCGAAGTGAAATAAAACTTTAAAAATTCATAACTTCGTTGTTTTTTAATGGATTTTGATAATTTTTTTTTTATTTTCTTAGTTTTGTTGAGAAGATTATGAAATTGTGAGTCTTTAATGTGTGTAATCAATTTGAAATTTTCACCTGTCCTACCTACTACTATCGGTGATGCGTGTGGTAGTGTTAATGGTTGTGATAATCCATGCTGATGACTGGTTGATGTGGTGGCAATGATGGTTATAGTAAATCAGCTGATGATTGTCGTGTTAGTGATTACTAATTTAGAAATTGTGATGCCTTTCATGACAAAGGAAGCAGTAAGGACGAAATGACACGTAGGAAAATCGACGGCTAAGGTTTTTGGGGCAAATCACTCGTTTTGTACAAGC
>JAWQUT010000355.1:317302-392914 GCA_033807755.1 Ellobium chinense | reverse complement strand
GGGGGGCGGGGAGCCAGTCAGTGTCAAGGTGTAGAAACATGTAAAATGACGTGATCTAAACAATTAAATAAAGTATCCATTTTTAAAGTTTCAGGTACATTAAGAGCCTTCCAGATAAAAAAAAAAAAATAAAGTGTGCAGGCAAGCGGTCAACACCAGCCTAATGAAAACTTGGGGACCAAAATAATTATAATTCGAGGTGACCTTTTCTAAAAGAGATTAGTAATAGTGAAAATTGTTGGGCATTGACCACCCTTTTTCTTCCTCTTACAAGATCGGGCAAAAGAAGTGCGTATACTTTAACCCCCCTAGGAGAAATTCCCTGAAATTAAAATGGTATATTGTAGAATAACACAAAGTGTTAATAAGGCAAAAAAAAAAAAAATAAGGTTGTACACAGCCAAACCATTCACTGTGTACGACCCTTTTGATCCTTTTTAAATACACTGTATCATAAAACCTCCTCCTTTTCTTGGACTCTGTCAGCCGATGTCACGATGCAAAATTATATGAAAAGATTTGCTCTAGATAAGGCATCCAATTTACAGGTTTCATATATAATTTGAGCTTTATGAGTGTAGAAATAAAGTGTGCTAAGCTTTTGTCTTAGTATGCGGTCAAATCCAGCCTAATAAAAGTATGGGTACCAGTCGGAAAGAGAGATGTCCGTCTTTGAAAGAAATATTCAAAATATTCTGGGCGATAACCCTCCGTTATTTTCCCCTTTAAAAGGGGGCAACGACTGTACTTTAACCTCATAGGAAAATAAAAATCTGAAATAACTGTAGAAATTGTAACATATTACAATTCATTTGCAGACCACAAAAAGAAAGAAGAAGTAGAGAAAAAAAAGGGGTTGAAAGAGACAAAAAATATTTAACGGTCGAAGGGAAGTAACTGATGAAATAAAACTAAAAACTTAGTACATGCAAGGTTGCTTCCCATTAATTCCGATAATTAATTTTCTTGGTTATTTCCCTTTGACTACAAATATGCTATCTGCTCTATTCAATAATATTATTGGTTATTTCCCTTGGACGGTACCGTTCGTAGAAATACATGTACTGCTATAATTTTCAGGCCGACATTTTCTGACTAACTTAGCTGTTCACTGTTAGATAAAATTCAAAATGTGTAAATCTTTGCAAGCATGAGCAATTTTTTTTCACATTTCTACTGCAGTGATCTATTTTCTCTCTCTCGTCTTTCGCGCTCATTTTCTTCCTCTCTCTCTCTTTCTGTCTCTCTATATCTCCGAGTCTCCCTCCGTTCTCTCTCTCTCTCTCTCTCTCTCTCTCTCTCTCTCTCTCTCTCTCTCTCTCTCTCTTTCTCTCACACACGCACACACATACACACATCCAAGTTCAGTTTCTCTGTTTCGGGTAGTCTCTCTCTTCTTTCATAATTTTTCCCCTTTTCCTATATTCATTATTTGATTTGATGATGTTAACAACCTGATGGGTAGGTAGTATACCCATGTTGCTTCTAATAATGTCTTGCTGTTGCTGACAATGGTCACCGCAACTAGTGATGCTGGCAAAAGTGATGTCGGTGGTTGCTGCGGTAAAATGGATGCTGCTGCTGTTTCTGACAATAGTTGTGGTGGTGATGGATGTCATTGTAGAGATGGTGATGAAAATGCTTTTGCTGTTATTGCTTCTGCTGCTGCCCTTGTTGCTGTTGTTAATGGTGTTAATAATAATTGTGGTAATGATATAATGATAGTGCGAATTGAGTGATAATTCTGCCCCCCCCCCCCCCCATTCCCACAAATTGCGGTCGCAAATTTCCGCATTTTTCAGGTTTTGCTGCAATTTTGCAAATTTAGCCATTGTCACGGGGTTCGTCTTCCACACAGAGTACTGACCTCCCGTGTTTAATGTTCCTCGGGTACCGCCCCTTTTTACCACACTCAGTATGACCCTCCTAGAGGATGTCTACTAGCGATCCAGTCGGACACTCCACACACAGAAACTATACAGTAAATAACTCAATCAACTACTTGCTCTCATATAATGATGAAATAGATATTATTGTAGAACTTTAGACGATAAAGGTGAGAAAATGATAATGTGATGCAGAATGGACGATGGCGATGAAATGAGATGATTTACACGCATGTGAATCACAATAATATCAAAACATGAGTACATAGAATCATCAATACATATCTTTGTCTATGGTCAAGGCGGTACGGTTTACTATATCTTGGTTGCAAATGACTCTGAGCTCCTCGTCTACGTCGGCCTCCCTTGAACTCCGGGTCACTAGTCTCCCTCCTAGGCAGAACTATCTCAGCTAATTGCCTTCAGGCATATGGGATGGCTGGCAAATGGTTCTCAGCTAAAGTCGGCTCAGGCAAAAAGGTGTTGTTCCCCCTTTTGTGAAAAAAATAAAAGAGGAACACATCCTAATAATACTTCTGACGGCATACGTTCCCGCCTACATTATATTTCAGCAAGTGATGTGTTATAGTCTATACAGGACCTCTGAGGAAGGACTCACCAATAACCTTTACTCCCATTATTTACAATTTATTTATACCTTTTACTACAGCTGTCAGTGGCAGGTTGCCTAGTTTGCTATCCCTCCGGTGTCTATTAACGTTAAGTCATTATACTCTTGAATAGCAATTATAATATCGCTAGAATTGGTGTCTCTTGTATTTACGTGACCCAGACTACCACAAGCAATAAACTGAGGATGAGTTATTGCCACAGGGCTAATGTTACAGCATTAGATTAAGAAATTGATAAATGTACTACTTACCGATCAGCTTCGTCACTCAGTCCAAGAATTCACACAGGCACAGCACTACACTTCGCTCCTTTGCTTAACACTGGCACCCTTTTGGGTTGGCAATTCTTAAACTTCTTGCACAAGGGCTAAACTGGCATTTATAACACTGCTGAACACAGGAGCTGGCTGGAGCTTGGTCTGCTGTATCTGGAGTTCTTCTCTTGACGATTCAGGATGGCTGATCTACCCTAACATGATTCCCTCTCATATTTATACCAGATTGAACCATCCCGTACGTGTTCTACCGACGCTAGTCGTAAATTCCGATATGTCGATGCCAGGGTGATTTAAGTAGATTTTTCTCGGTACTAACTTTCGAAACAACGGATGGACGCTACCTTTCCTGGGACCACAAGATTAAGTTCGCGTCTAACGCCGTCAAGGTGGCTATCCCTAACCCAATTTGCCTATCGGCTACAGGACCCTAACGCGTCACCATTAAACCAGGGGCGTAGCGTCCATGTAATCTATGAATCTGAGATTACCAGTTCATAATAGCCATTATACATTCATTATATAGTTTCCATCTAATACAATTTTACTAATGCTAAGTGCTTTCTAAAATGTTCAAATACCTTCATCGTTTTACATGTATTACACTTGCGTACCATTTACAAGCGTTGGCGTACAATCTTGTCAACACTACTTAAGTTTTTTGCAGTACTAATCTGTGACCCGGTACTCGTCTCGCAGATTCTCCAGCCCCATACGCACAGTGTATTGCATTCGAAGGAAACGTCAATAGAAAAACCCTTTTAAAAAAAGAGGTCAGTAATCTGAGAGAAAAATTTGATTATCCTCTACGCAGACTGCATTCCCATCCCACTCCCCCCATTTTTTTTTTTGACGTGCCGCGAACGACTTCAAGAACTCAGTTGCCAGTTTTTATCAAACGGGAGCCAAATCACAACCGAAAATGTACCAAAATAGCACCGAACGGCGGCCTGGGTCAAGATTTGACATAAGATCAGAAATTAATGACGACTTATGTTTGTAATGGCTATACACTGGTATTATACTTATCATAAACATTCTATTTCTACAGATATTAGAGCAATGTAAGATCTGACCTATAAATGGAAAAATTTTATAGATTGATCCTTAATTCGTGCTCATCTGGCGACAGACGTACCGGTACCAAGCAGTTTGATAGAAGTACACGTAAACTAAAAGTGTTTCTAATCGAAATTAGTAACTATTGATGTACAGTCGGTTAGAGTTAAAAATGAACCAAAGAGCCAATCAGTTATTTGAGAACTACGTACTTTAAATAATTATAGCCAAAAATCTGATAATTGGTTCCGAGAGAACCAAATTTGGCAACCCTGTTCCAGAGTTTTTTCTTCCTTTTATTTTTCTCCCGAGGACTAGAGAAAACGGCACCGTAAACATTAAAATATTGCAGGGCTCATGGTGATCACAATAGCATTAGTTCATTTTGCTTAAACATGAATAATTTCTAAGACCATTAACCTTACAGCTTCTTTTAGTGGGAGCAAGAAAAGAGACCTCAATACCTTTTACATTAAGTGTCTCGTTCTGCTCTGTTTGATTGGTGTCAACGCTTCTTGACGACAACTTTATTATGCTACTGTACATGATATTTTTACAGCATTTTGAATACCGTACTTTGAGGTGACGGTCTTGAGGGAGACTGGAAGTTTGTTTTTTTTTTGTTTTATTTTTACACGAATACCGACTGGTTTTAGGCGAATTTGCGGGTGTATTTGTTTTGCAATCGAAGAAAGCCATGGATCAGACAAGAAGTTAGCAGTCTGATGTAAGTGGTATGAATGCTCAGTAAGCTAATTTATAAAGACATGACTGTGGGAAAGAAATTTATAAACAATACAAACATTATGAGCAAACAAAAAATAAATGTATCTATATCTTGCCCCCGCCCCCCCCCCTCCCAAATGCTGGTTAGATGTAAATGCTAGATTACCAAAAAAATCACCCTCGCTACGCCTCTGCATTAAACTGTCGTCATGAAATTGGATCCTAACAGAGCGTCGTCCTAGTCAGTGGGCACGCTTGGGTGCCCGAGTTCAACCCGGTACATCACAGCCATTTCCCATTAGTTTGGTGCAAATTTTGCTGATTTGGGCAGAAAAATGCCCTTTTTATGTCATAGTTGCCATACTGCGTCACGGGAACACAGAAAATGTGTTCCATTTTTACAACTTTGGGACACTTCTGTAATAAACAGTGGTACGTGGTGATAATGTAACGACGTTACGAGACAAAACATTGTGTTTTTGCTTCATGTCCATTACTTTTAATGTTTCTGTCGTTTCACATTATGAGGACGAACTTTTTGGAATGGCTCTTCTTTATGTACAGGCATTTTATTTTCGCTTGCTTCACCAGTCATTTTATTGATAGATATGGTCATACTGCCATTCTGATGTTGCAGCTATTTCTGCTTGCTGATGCTAATGATTACAATGAAACATATAAACTATAGTGATGAGACCGATATTGATAATAGAAGCTAATATCGTCCAGATGGTGCTGCTGGTATTTAATCTGATTAAGAATCACATCTTTGATTCGAATATTCGTAATTA
Source organism: Ellobium chinense (assembly GCA_033807755.1). Classification (NCBI taxonomy): domain Eukaryota; kingdom Metazoa; phylum Mollusca; class Gastropoda; order Ellobiida; family Ellobiidae; genus Ellobium; species Ellobium chinense. The sequence continues at coordinate 387,545 of JAWQUT010000355.1, read as the reverse complement.
TTTTGTATCATTATAGAAGTCCATATAAAAATTTAATTATTAAACTGTATATCTTAATCCTTTGCTGGTTTGGACAGAACTTTTTTGTTGTTGTTGTTGTTTTTTATGTATTCCAAAATAAATGATGGTGCTGCTAATAGTGACGATGTTAATCATATTGATATTTTAGGGCAGTGGGGATGGCGGTGACAGTGATGATCTGTCGTCTTAAGGAAAAGGATTGTATACGCCAGAATTATAATTTACAGGTGACGTGAACATCTTTCGCAATGTCCTCGCCTCAAATCACAAATTAATTACAGTTATAGACTATAAAAGATACAAGAAAATACTCTAGGTAGAAAAATGGGGAACATTAAATGAAAATTCCAAAACACGAATTTGACCTGTTGTGGCTTAAACCAAACAATCATTTTCCTTAGAATGGCAGCCGCTAACTGTATGTTGTATGTATTTTGCTCCTACATTTTTGGCCGTGATAATGAAGGCAGTGGTGGTGGTGATGGTGGTGGTGACACTAGTAGTCATACTACTGCTTGGTACTAAAGGTTGTGATTGCTGTGGTAGAGACATTCAGGTCGTGGTAGCAATACTGATGTTTGTGACAACAACGGAAATGATATGGTGAAACCAAGTACTTAATAGTGATGAAATATATGGAATAAAGGTCAAAGCAAAGCACAGATCTCTGGAATCTATCAATAGGCCAGATGACTCACTGTGTACGACCCTTTTAATCCTTTTAATATAAAATCTCCTCCTTTTCTTGGCGCCTACCAGCCGGTGTCATGATGCAAAATTATATGCAAAAAGATTTGCTCTAGATAAGGCATCCAATTTACATGTTTCATATATAATTTGAGCTTTATGAGTGTAGAAATAAAGTTTGCTAAGCTTTTGTCTTAGTATGCGGTCAGCACCAGCTTAATTAAAGTATGGGGACCGGTTGGAAAGAGAGATGTCCGTCTTTGAAAGAAATATTCAAAATATTCTGGGCGATAACCCTCCGTTATTTTCCCCTTTAAAAGGGGGCAACGACAGTACTTTAACCTCATAGGAAAATAAAAATCTGAAATAACTGAAGAAATGGTAAAATATTACAATTCATTTGCAGACCACAAAGAAATAAGAGAAAAATAAGAAGAGAAAAAAAAACCCCACAAAAAATAATTTAACGGTTGAAGGGAAGTAACTGATGAAATAAAACTAAAATCTTAGTACATACAAAGTTGCTTCCCATTAATTCCGATAATTAATTTTCTTGGTTATTTCCCTTTGACTACAAACTTGCTGTCGGCTATATTCAATAATATTCTTGGTTATTTCCCTTGGACTGTACTGTCCCGTCGAAATACTACAGTACATACTATAATTTTCAGGCCGACTGTTTTTGACTAACTTAGCCGTTAGACAAAAATTAATAATTCACAAATCTTTGCAAGAATGAGCAAAAACTTTTTCACATTTCTACTGTTGTGATCTATTTTCTATCTGTTTTCTCTCTCTCTCGTCTTTCGCTCTCATTTTCTTTCTGTCTCTCTCTATATCTCCGAGTTTCCCTCTCATTCTATCTCTCTCTCTCACACACACACACACATACACACACGCATATTTTTTCAGGCTTTGCTGCAATTTTGCAAATTTAGCCGTTTCCTATCAATTTGGTGCAATTTTTGGTGATTTTGGCAGAAATATGCTCTTTTTATGTCATAGTTACCATACTGCGTCACGTGGACACAGAAAATGTGTTCCATTTTTACAACTTTGGGACACTTCTGTAATAAACAGTGGGACGTGGTGATAATGAAACGACGTTACAAGGCCATTTTTGCAAAAGATTGTAAATTTTGGCGCAAATTTTACCACTTTTTGCACGCAAATTTTTCAAATCTTGTCGCAAAATTGGGGGTTATGAAATGCAATTTTCTGCAAGGACAGATAATTGTACTGATGATGCCACTTTCTCGCACAAACTAAGACAACCTGGATAAATTTCTTTAATCGTTATTTTGAAATTAATCTTCATTAATATTGACTTTTTTATCTTGTCTTTTATTCATGAATGAATGAAGTTTAGCATCAACTAATTTTTGTAATGATGTGGCCGTTATGTTTGACTGGGAGCTAAAATATAAATGCGGAAAAAAAGGTCCCAAACTGGTCTTGTCTCATTCTGTGCACTGGAAAATTTTGTTTGAAACTAACACGACTTCTTTTTTAGGTGCTCTTGAATCGCAGCCTGCAACAATTGAGAGTTATGATTTTTCTGAAGTCCAGAATCCTTTGAAAGGTTTATTATCATTCTGAAGTTTTGTAGCATAGAATTTAAATCGTTGATGCGCAATTTAATTTTTATGTTCCGATTTTTGGGTGATTACCGGTCTTGTTTTTACGCAACTACTTCCGTTTCCTCTGTTGTATTTTCGATTCTGTTTTCGCTAGGCCTATGAAAACATGATGTGATGAGAAGAGGACAGTCTCACTATCCTTAAATTTTCTTTCTGGATTTGCTTAAGCTTGGTTGCTTTGCACCATGGCGTATCATTTTCGGAAACTCAGACAGACATTAAGACTCATTCCATCCACAAAATCCATTGGATTTTCGACACGAGTGAACGAAGGAGACCAGACAAAAAGTGTAGGTTGTCCCTCCTGGGGCTGACCAGTGACCTTGTTATGTTGTCTGCTGTGGTTGGGAAAATTAACTTTCATGGCATGTTATGATTGAATTAAATGATGCATTAAGCTTTCCTTATCAGTGGACTATGAATAATTTTGATGAAATCATCCAAAACATTTTGTCACTGAAAATTTAGCTAAAGGTCATTTAGAATCTGTGATTTCCCTTTCACACATACAGTAGTCTACACTTACACTATGTCGACTATGATATGGAGTATGGTACACCAATCAACTTAAAAACGAAGCTGCCAAATAGACTCTTGACATCTAGTCTAGATGGTTACTGAAATCATGTTGGGAACCCTCACATTGGACTGGACAGTTAATGAAATTAAATCACATTTTTAATGATGACAATAAAAATAACCACAGGCCTACTGCCAAGTTTTTTGTGTGGCCTTTATCTATCTAGATCTGATGTAATGTGACCTAATGTATTGCGCAAACTTGTGCTGCTTTGCACAAGTTCTGGTATTGTATCATCACTCTTTTACAACTATGAAGATGATGAGATAGCTTTATTCGACCTCAGCTTGAGCAGTAGCCGAATCCAAGACTTCTTTGGAACTTGCCTTGAGCTAAATTATATCTGTGGTATTGTAGTAATATAGTCTACATGTTTGAGTGCAACTGAAGGAACTTAAATCAGTGTGCCACTTAGCAGCTGTCTCAATGAATCGGAGAGTAAAATGTGACTTCAGTTAATCCTTGTGGCAAGTGAGTTGGACTCGTACATTATAACTACTATGTCTACACCTGACATGGGTGTCAGATTATTGTGTCTCACATTGTCCAGCCAAGAGAAGAACACAAGAAACTATTCAGCTTGTTGTGAAAGCAGCCAGGCATTATCATGCTTATGAAGGCATAGCGTTAAGTGTAGAGTTAAAGTTAATCTGTTTTACTTACTTCTAGATTTACCAGTTAAGTGTCAGATCCTAGGTGGCTAAAAGATGTAGTAAGCAATGACATTATCCAAAGTAGTATGATTTAACCAACTTGGTAATTCTTGATGACAATAATAATCCTCAGTATAAGCAAACACAAATCAGCACAGATCTTTTTAATGCAGAACAAAGGAAATTATAGAAGATACCTTGGATCTGTATAAGTGTATTATGCCGCAGCCTAATATTTGTCCTTTATAATCTTATTTCAAACCCAGGTTGATGGAAGCACAAGCCCAGTCAATGTCCAATGTGCAGACCAAATGGTCAAGTCTGTTCTGGGCCATGGAGAGGGACTCACCATTTCAGGCAACACCTTACCCATATCATGCACAATATTGAGATCCCCAAGTGATTCTGATCTACTAAACCACTTGGAGCCTGCACTGGAAACCAAACTCACCAATCTACCTGTAACATACAAAGACCTTATTCAAATCCTGCTTCCCAAATCTGCAGAACTGATCAGTGCTACTGATGAAGACTTGAGTTCTTTTCAAAGTTTGGTAAAATCTGTGAATTTTACCAGTGATGATATCCTTGTGCAACCCATGGGTTCTTTTGACGATGACAATAGCAATACTGCTGGCTCTCACAGAGAAAGGATCACAGTTGATGTCCTGAGACCAGTTCACTTTAGTACCTTCACTAATCACACTAACCTACCTGTCCGGACCTCTACTGGGTTAGACAGTGTGGTTATAAACAAACACAGTATTCAGACATTCACTAGGGACAGTTCCAGTGTAATCCAGCCTCAAACACATTTGTATTGCTCTGCTGAGGGAGCTGGGGGCCCACCAAGAGGTAATAATGGTCCATCTAAAGATGGGCCTAGTCCTGAACAGATGCATGAAGCAAAGGAAAAGCTAGAAGAATTGGTAAGTATAATGTGATATAGGGATGTCAGGGTAAGCCTGCATGTGTTTGAAGGGGAAGTCAGGAAAAATATGGCTGATAGTAATTTATTAAGATTAAATTGTCCTCAAGCTCTTCAGAAACAGTGGATCTCTGATAACCACCAGTTTTTCAGAATAAACTTTATTAGTGTATTATTAGCAGTTTGGTGTATTCAGACTGTTTTTTTTTATAAGGAATAAAGCAGTTGAGACTGTTAAATGGGAATGTGTGAAGTAATAGATGTAGTAATAGAATTTCACTCCACCTGGGATGCTGGAGTTGCAAGCTAAGGGGACCAGATTCAGTTCTTTGCAGGAGTAAAAATATTTGTCGTGTTAGGAACTTAGCCTTCTCTTTCCAGAACGATCTTTCAATACTGGTCCCAAGCGCAGGTAATTATGCATGTTCAATCTGTTAAGAATGTGTGATAAAATTTTGCAGAGTAAGACTATTAAAATACAAGGGACCAGTTGAGAGGGTGTTCTTGAGGTATGGTTCCGAAAGATGTGATATCCCATTATAAATGTGAAACAATCTTGTATGCCTCTGCTCATGCTGAAGTTTCTGAATTCATTACTCTGAACTTATCACACCACGGCCATACATAATGTACATATTGATAATGACTGTTTCAGGTTTGCCACTTGTTTAAGGGACGGCACAATTATGAGATGTTACACCAGAATGTAGTAATGGAAAACAATCTATTTGGAGACAATAAATCTGCTATGTAAGTTACCCCTACTTTCAGGCATAGCAACAGAATGGATGGCATTTATATCATATTGTATGAGAGTTGATGTGTTTATGTGCATGTATGTGTGTATGTGCATGCATAAGCCGATGAAGTATATTGCTTCTCTGTGTAAATAGTACTAAGTAATTATGCAGCGCCTTAGAGCATTTTTGTAGTGAATTTGTGCGCTAAGTAAATTATTATATATTACATTACACACCATAGTACAGATCACACAATGATGTTGTTTGTAGAGTTACTGTTGTAGGATTTATTAAGATGTTTATTTGAATGCAGGAAGGAGCAAATGACTCAGTCACTGATGATGATGATGATATTACTATTAGTTGCTTTGAATAAAAAGGGTAAATAAACACTTTGCTTCCCAACTTCGACCAATGACGGAAATTGTAGTATAGCTCTCCCTACCATTTTCAACAGATGTCAAGTTTAAGAAAGCATTCTAAGAACTAGACCACTATTGAAATCTTAACATCGTAATGATATTCTTACCCAGGACACTTTTATTTTGAGTTTGTCTTTTCGTGAATAGTGATTTCTGCGTCATGCATGAAGATTAGTTCTTTCGTTTGGTTTGCAAATTGCTGCCCCCAAAGTGGAATATTTTTAGATTACTTGCATTAGAGTGAACATCTGAACATGACATAAAAATCTCTAGAAATTATAGGCTATGACATCCTTAAGAGCTGGTAAGCAGCGTGTTAAAGTTAAAGTGAAATTTCCAGTCAGTTTTGCTTCTTGCCTAGCCGCCATTATGTTCATACTGGTTAAAAACAGCACTGTTTAATGTCAGGCTCCTTTTACTTGCAATTGTGATCAATACTCTTGTTGTGATGTTTTGGAATTGACTTCAGAATTGATGTTACCACAGCATGTTAGGTTCTGTTATGAGACACAGCATCAAATAAAGGGTTACTCCCTCTTTCAAATCTGAGAACTTAATATGTTAAAGATTTTAAATCCCCCTAAACTAAACTGTAATACAATTGAAGCATTCCTTGACAGCCTGACTTGAAATGGTAGAAACTGCCTGAGGGATAAATGTTGTCTCATGTTATCAACAAGAATCTCTGGTGAAAAAACTTGAATATTAAGACTATGCATGGTTTTAACACCACATTACATTAAATGTCAGTAATTTTATGCAGATCATGGAAAGAACTGCCAAAGTGCCTTTGACAACTTTCAAGTAATTTTGAGAACAGACCACTTCTTACAAGCCAAAAATAGCTAACAACGTTAATATCACAATAACTTGTCTCTTCATATTATTTATTTCATGCTACAGTCCTTATTCCGCTACTCATTGAGGCAAGGTTTGCCAAAGCCTGAATATGTGCGCTATGCACTCCTGCATAGTGATGATGATATACAGTAATACAATAATTAAAGTGATATTAAAAGTTGTCATGATGATTATTGTGTTTGGAATTTAAACCAACAACCAAACAGTGAATTAAAGGACGTAGTAATAAACACTACATGTACATCATTTTTCATGTGGTACTTGTATTAGAAAAAAAAAAAAAGAGTCTATTACCATGTTATGCAATATGAATGAGATTACTTGGGGCTTGGGAAACTTTCCCAGAACATGCAAGTTTCTTTCATTTTCACTGTCTTGAAATAAGGCAATATTAGGTTAAACCAAAGACTAAACACTTCATTGACCATAGGAATGTTACATGGACAAAAGTAATTTGGTCAAGCCTGAAGGTGAAAGTGGGGATTGTCTTCTGCTATTGAAAGTGAATTGCACTCTAATATTTGCAGAGGAGTCACTGCTTATAAGCTTGAGCTGTTGAAACTTAGGTTGAGGATCCATGCCCTCTTGTTCAGTACATCCATGGAGATATTGAGCATCACAACAATGGAGCAAAATGGAGTCATCAGGATACACTGGCGCTTGAAAGGTTGGCTGCTATTCTGTCTATGTCTTATATCTTTATTTGTCATTCAGTGATTCTTGTTTACATTTTCTTTGACATGGGTATGGGGCCACTGGATAATCTTTAAGATAGAAATATTAATGTATTTTGCTCTTGTTAGCATTTTGCAGAATAAAATTGTTTTTGTTTTAATCTTTAATGTAAAAGACAGTTAAAAGCACTTGTATAATGCCTGACTGTATTTTCACACAAAAACATACAACTGACCTGACTTACTATCCTCAGGACTACCTCAGATACAGAATCTCAAGTTCTGGCGACTGTTCCAGAAACGGGAATCTATTGCTAAGGAAGACTGGGAGTAAGTCATCATTCCCACCACAAAGTGACAAATATTCATCAGAACACTTTGCATTGAAAATGATGAAATAAAATGTCTCATCTTGTTTGTTCAGAAGATTTTATGTCTTTTCAATGGACAGTGTCCGGCCATGCAATCTGCCATTTTATGAAAGAAGACTCCGTAAATGTGTATCTGGTTTAAATTCTCATCTCATCTCTGATGAAAGAGATCATCTGCCAAAATGCATTTTTTAATCTTTGGTTTCTTTCAAATTTGATAATCCAAGATCTTTGGCCTACATAATTTACATGTATTTGACATTGATTTTCTCAAAGCAACTAAAAATATAGTCGATCTCACTTAATCGCCCTTCCTTGGGATCACGGAAAAAGTGGGCAATTAAGCGGAGAAGGTAATTTCGGCCATATTTTTGGTAATGGGGTTAAATTTCTTTAATGTCATGCTTTGATGTCGTGTATTGATGCCTTCTCGTCGCCAGACTCAGGACAGACTCGAGTTCGACGGTGTTGTAGCGCACAAAATGTTTTATCTCCGCAGTCTCTCTCATTGGCCACCTCTCAGTAGTCCAGCAGACAATAAGGAGTAGGATGGCACGGTCGGGATCAACCGTTTATCCACATGACACGTTCTCTGATCTAGCCAAAATCCACCAGACATGCACAATCAAGGCATGGGGGGAGGAGACTATACAGCTTTCGGAGCATTAGCATTATCATACGGGCGACGGCGGTGATGCGTAGCATGGGACGAAGGGGGACAAGGGGAGGGGGAGGTGGGGAGGAAAGGCTTATCACATCTATTTCGGTGTGGCAGCTGTCACTCAGTCAACCGGTTTGTCATCTCTTGTGCAATTAAACTGCCTGTGTACATATTTGTTTGTCAACTGTAATCCTTGAACCACTGATCTTTGAATTCACAGGTGCTGAAGAGTGGTCGATTATCAGGAGTGAGAGGCAATTATCCAGTGACTTTTATTTAGAAAAAATTTGGTTCCCTGGGAAACAAGGCGATTAAGCGGAAAAGACAATTAAGCGAAGTCGACTGTATATGACTGTTTAGAAAAGCACATCTGGTTTGCAATTGCCACAGTATCCTCACAGATGTTGTGAAATTGACATATTTTTCATTTCAGTCACCCTTCATGCTGTTCACATCATGAATTATTCATCCTGCTGTAACATAACACAACCAATTTATTTTGCATTACCAGATGGCTTGAAGCATTTTCGTACTTCCACATTGGGAAAGATGGTCTGGTCCACAAGCATAGGATTGACAGGGTAATCTACTGAATCTAAAACTGTTAAAACAGTTAAGACAATGATCTAAAGGAGCAAACTTTGTCTTGTGATTAAGTGTCAAGGGTGGCCTGATAGGGGCTGCTAGTTTTCAAGCTGAAATTTTAAGTGTGTTTCATCTTCTGCTCCCTCCACTGTAATTTTGAGAAAAATTTTGTCATTAACAAGTAAGATTTTTATTGGGAAATTATTCTGCTGAATTGTCTGGTTTTTGGGGACGAACAGGTCAGTAAATATGAAAGGAGAGAGGCACATGGGCAAAAAGGTGGAGAGTATCAGTAATTTATTCTTATTTTATTGGATACTTAAACATGCTTCATAGCTATCGTAGTAATAGAACTGACTAGTTTTCAGATGGATCGGTAGTTTCACCGTATGGTGCTACATATGATTCATATACCACCAGAATATTATATCAATCACCCCAATGGTCATTCAAGGTTTTGTCTCATTGGAACAACATATCTTTAATGTGCACCTGTAGAACACAAGGCACTTGCATGATTGCGTCTTCCACTTAATTGCAGCATTTTTCACATAAAGGAATATGGTCTTTTTCTCAATGAGCCATTCCTTAAAATTTGTCCTTGTAATAGGGACATAACAGTTATGTAAAAGAAATAATGAATCTGAAACATGAACCTATTCATTTAGAACTTTTGTCCCTTTCATTTTAAGTAGCAATCACTGAAACACTGTACGTTAAAATACATGTAATTATAATTCTGTCATTCTAAAACTGATTTGCAGAGTTAAAGTGGTAGAAAATGAGTTAAAAAATTGGGTCCCCTTCTTCTTGTGAAAATTATCAGTGTTACACATGATGTAACAATGAGCTGATTCATACGGCTGCCCTGATAGAAAGAAAAGCCTTTCAGACTGCACTGAGGGTAGCATTTTCTGTATATGATGGGCACAGATCAAGATACAGCTCTCCTGGAATAAAGGACATTTCAGTATGTTACACTTATAATTCTTCACAACTATAAAGTTATTGGACAGTCAAGATAACATTATTGAAAGCATGGCAAGAAAGTGAAGATGAGATGTATTTACTCTCATGCAGTCTTAAATAGTTTTTCTTCATCCCTCCAGATGATGCCCGATCAGGAGCTTGAGCCAGACTTGACAGAGAAACTGAGAGGTTTACTCAACCCTGCCAAGCCATTGGTCAGCTAAATGTAGTAGCAATAAGCCCTTTTTATTAGATTTTATGTTTTGCCTGCTCCTAACAATTTGATGTAAATAGAGTTAATTTATGACACCAGTAGTCACAGTAGCAGTGAAACTGATTAGGATAATCTATGAAAAAAACATTTGGCAGAAGTTGTCTGTGTTGATGTATAACATCATAATTTAGGAAAATTGAGGATGAGAGGACTGAATGCAACTATATTGCTTGCCTAATGAGACCAACTTCATTGTGAAATAGGCAGGACTTTTGATTTCTAACTTCAGATGTGAATTTCATTTATGCAATCAGAACCAACTTAAAATTCTGAACAAAATGAAACTCAAATGATATTTGCATGAGACTTAACTTGTGGAATCCAGTGTTATACATCAGCATGGACAAAGTGTGCCTTGCATAATCCTGTAGACATCCTAATGCTGATACTGTTGTTGCAGCCAAATGCTGAAATCAAAGACCTGCTCTGCAGGTAGATAAGGAACTCTAGTGGGCAAAAGTGAATTTTGACCACAGTGAAAGGGCTTATTTACACTTCTGCAAGAAGTAACTGGGGCAAGGTTCACACTAGCCTCCTTAACCTGTAACTTTGGGATTATTAGTTTCCAGTTTTGAGATGCAGAAGCTTGAAATAGTAGACAAGGAAATTCATAAACTAAACAGGATTTTTGCAATAATAGCTGTACAAAGTCTGAAGGTCTGAGGATGGACAAAAAAAAATATCAGGGATACACATGGAAATAGCCTGGCAAAAAATTAAGACTAAACACACACCAACGCATGACCAGCGATAAAAAATTTATGCTTTTGAATTTTTGTATCTTTCATTTACCATGTGGTATTTAAAGACTAATTAATTATATGCCAGCAGTTACAGAAGGAAGTCGTCAAGGATTTTTTACCATTTTCAACAGATCTTCTGGGAGAGGAATATATCGAGGAGTCTTTGTGCAAAGACCGTATCATTATATAGATTATACAGTATAAGATAAATAAGGCCTCTTAACAGGTATCCTTAGATATAATGTAGAGGTAATGCAGATAATCAGTGTTACCTCAAATCAGAAACTACAAGACCTCAGTATGCATCAGTTTGATATTAGAGAAGATCAGATAGAGTAGTTGTGAAGGAGTCATGGGAACTCTAAAAACAACTGAAGTGGTCCAGTGGGAAAAAAAAGTTTAAAAATTGACAAATTGGATATAAGATAAATGTCCACATTGAAGAAAGGGATTATGCACATTAAAGAGTTGTCTGGTTCACATCTATGCCAAACAATTGCAGGTTGATCACTGCAAATTTGTATCATGTATAGTGTATCATTAAATACAGTAGATATTAATATTATGTATATTATGATTATGTGTAAAAGTGTATAGATCTTTGGTTTTCTCCCTTCCCAAAGGGCCAAGATCAATGGTAGAACAGAGCTTTGCATCTCTGAAACTCTATACTGGTTGTGTTTATAATGTAGCGCACGTGTGTTAATGTAAACAAGATTTTCTAGAAATTTTGCCTGTCTTTCATTTGCACTCTGCATTTACTAGAAAAAGTGTGCAAGCAGAAATATCTTAAATGTATATATTGGCTATGTTATGACTTTTCACTGCTATCTTCAATCTCCTGTATATAATACCGTATGTTGAAATTTACCCATTTCCTAGGCTCAGAGGCACTCTTAACAGATAAAAGACGTAGGCCATGACTTAGAGATACAGTTAAGTGTCGCTTCATTGCTTGCCAATTAATTTCAAACTTTTCACCTATTTGCAAGATTTTCAGAAAACAGAGTATCCTACCTGTGGTGATTTTCTTCATAAAAATTGAACATCCATGCAGTGCCGCTTGATAGGACCCTTTGCTTAACCATACATAGCTTTTTTTTCTCTATACTGTCAAGGAGATTCAGTATTTAATAGAGTTCACCAAGTAGAAATGGCAAGGGCAAGGTCTGGCATGCCAGTAATTGTGAATTCATATGTGAGAGACAGTTGGACACAAATGGCCAAAAATGTTTGTATCAGTAAACTTTGGGAACGTTCTAAATGCCTCTGCCCAAGGTAAATCTAGTTCTCTCAACTTACTGTTAAGTTTGATAACCACCACAATACTGGGTCCAGTAGAAATGCCGGCATGTTAAAGTACAGTAGCACCACACAAACTCACATTCGTGGTTACAGAGAGATACACAAAGACGGGTTTCTTCCTATTTTTGTTACTTGATGTACTCATGTGGTTCTGTCTTGTAATTTTCATCATGCAGGGTCAACTTTGCAGGATTCACCAGCCAGGCACTGTGATGAAGCTCTGTGTTACCTTTGCAATAGATGTATTTGTTATCATGCATCTTAACATAACTGTGAAATAATGAGGTGTCATTGCTATTTGTATTCCGAGTTTGCTATAATAAAAGACTGAAATAAAAGCTAGGAAATAGAAATTTTTTTCCCAGATTTTGAATCCCCGCACATTTCTGGAAGTTACCAAGATGGAACCAGGCTGTGGGAAAAAAAACTAAAAACTTATCCACCACATTATAAAAATAAAAGGTTTTCAGCAACACATTTGAAAAATGAGAAAGTGCATTTAAGCCAGAGCTGAATCCATCACGGATTTTGTTACATATCTCAATTAAAATGAGACACATCCTTTGCACAGAAGTTGTAATGCAAAAAAACATTATGTGCAACTCCCCTCCATAAGTGCAATGGAGTTTATGATTAAAATAGCACATCAGAATACTAAATCGTGCATTTTTCTCTTATAATCCATTAAGGGTGCTGACCTTAAATAACAAAATTTGTGATCATACCAGTTGTCTGATATGATTTCACCCTTGTCTCGTAGATACCTCTATGCTTAACCCAGGACTTCTCTGGCTTTTCCATAGAAAAACTAAGAACACACTGTGCTGCATAATGGAAGTAATTTTGAGTTGCACACGAAGTTTTTTGCATTACAAACTCCAGCAAAAGGCATCAGGCACACATTAGTGTAAATAAGTTACTAAAGTCACTGAGTAACTATGGCAATATAGGTTGCACTGCAGACCTAAAATAGGGCTTAAAAAGGAACAAGGACCTCTGGTTCCTCGGCTAAGAATGAAACACCATGCAAAGGCTCTGTGGAATAGAAGTGCCAGCCTGCACAGCATAACCAACTGTTAGACATCACAGTATGACATTTTTTTCCCTTAAATCTTTGTTTGGCTCACTGCTCTGCCTAGTGGTTGTCGATGCTGCATACTGCATGCAGCAGTTTTATTTATAATACCTTAACATCACCCTCCCAGGCCACATCAGATGGTTATTTCTAAATCTCTTTTATTTCCTATGATGTAATGCATGCTCTTTACCCTTGATTTAGGGTCAGGGGTAGCACTGGATGGGAAAGTTCCGGGATGTTGCTTTCAGGGCGTTAAAATCAAAACACAGCAAAAAAACACATACAGTTTCGTTTTTCTCTTGCATTACTACTATTAGAAAGCCAAAATACATGTACTGATAATTTGAAGAGAATCTCATTCTATCAACAACCATATACACATTAATAACAAGAAAATAACACTACTAGCATGAACAAAATCAAAGAAGCTATCTTTTACTGAGTCTGAAGGCAGTAATAACAAGATATTACAAAGGCATAACACATGTAACAAAAGTGACACGTCACAAATAATCATACCTTTGAACTCAAAAAAAATTTCTTCAGCATCTGTAAGAAACAGCTTTGTCATATCAGAGTATAATATTTGAAATAATCTTTCAAACATATTTTTAAAAACAATGACACCACCAGAAATTCCCAAAATAATTGGTGCATTCCAATGGTACTTGTACCCAATGACTGGCAGATGTGAAAGGCATTATATCTGTAATGTCAGTGGTGTTGATCACAAAGCTGCCAAATTGAGAGAGAGAAATTTCTCAGGAGAATGAAGCAAAGAAAAAAAAATAAAATCAAGTGCAACACATTCAGTTCTCTTAGGAAGTGAAGCATGCTTAAGGAGGTAGACTACCTTTCTATTGCAGCTTACAGTGCATTACTGTGATGGAGACTGCTCTTTTCTCATTCAGTACATTTGCATACAAAACTGCAAACTGAAGTGCTCAATGGTGCGCTTCTTCCTGTTCAGGTTGTTGATCTCAGCCCTATACGACCCAATCACACAAACATGCAATGAAGGAAATAAATACTTATCAGTGGAAATATGCTTTACTGAGGCTAATTAAACAAAAATATGCATTAGGTTTGGAAAAAAGAGAATTGGTGATTACATAAGTATATGTTGTGACATTGGGTCCTGAAGGAACCTCAGAGTGTATGTTGCAAATATGCAACATGGAAAGCATTTGCACAGGAATATGAGTGATATGTAAATAAGTCTAATGCTTCACATGAGATGACTGCAAGCAGTTTCTATCCTTGTTTAGGCACAGATGAACGGCACATTTGACACAAATGACCAGAGTGAAGCCATCACATTCCATTTTTCTACACCCTCCCCTCTTGTTCCTGTGAGGAAGGTTGTCACATCCATCAACGCACACATCATCTACAGGTGCCTTGCGAGCTTTCTTTGTTTGGTGGAGGCCATTTCTGGGCTGATGATGATGGGCAACCCATGTGCTGTCCACTCTCAATGAGGCCTGCAGCAATCCAGCTCTGAAATTCTGCCAGCTGCACGGGCCTTGCTCCAAACTAATGATCGTGTCTCCAGTACCACAGCCAGCATGTCACCACTGCTGTTAACAGGTGGTATAAAAAATTCTGAGATTCCACCTCTCTGTATCCATGTGATACTGGTACACAGAGCACAAGGAATCTAGTAAGTCTACTCCTCCCATAGACTTGTAAGCCAGGATGATTTATGGACATGGGACTTTGATTCATTGTGACTGTTTCTTGTCCCATCGCTCAACATCTGTCATTGGTTTCTTTCTTGTCAACATAGGAAGATAACTACAGTATATCCACTGTTTTGTTGTCATACTATCTGACCACAACAGTATTTGAATCCATCTATCTTTTGATCGCAAGAGACCCTTCCCTCTCTCTTCAGCTGTTTCTCTTTCAGTCTATTTATTCTCACAATTCCAATGAATCACATGCCTTATCTTTTAGTGCTTTCACAAGGTCCAGGCTAGTAAAGAAACTGTCAGCAAACATCTTATAATTCAAGTGATTCTCTAGACTAGAGACCATCATATGAAGGACAGCACTTCCTCCAGCTCCTAGCTTTTCCATGCCCTGACATGAATGGGCATTCTGGCAAACCTCAAACTGATGCAACATGCCAGACTGTCCAGCCCTGGCCCACATCTTGAATTCCCATGGTTTCGGCTTGTCCCTGATATACACTGTATTATTTCAGAGAACTCCTGCCCTTGAAGGACACCATGATCTCATAAATCAAGTGATGTTCTTCAGATGCAGTCTTGCCGAAGTTATCCTGCAAAGTGGTCATTCATGGTCATAGTTCTAGATCTTGTCTGTGTTCTTCTCATGTACGGAAACAGAATAATTATCCACAGAGTGAATACTTCCAGCCAAAGTAACAAATCTGTTTCTTGACATCACATCCACTATTGTTTCACAACACGAGTTTTGTGCCCAGTATGCATGGACAGAGTAAACCTGCACTGAACCCATGCGCTAGTACAGGCCTATGAAGATTCAATCTCTTTGGCCGCTGTCTTCAGTAACTTGTCTGTTGTAGACAGGCTGTATCTGTTGCTTACTGTCGCAGTAGACTCAATCAGGCATCAGTTTTTAGTTTCTTGAAGTATTGATAAGATGTGTTAAAAGTAAAATCCTATAGTGAAGTTTCCAACTGTCCTTTAAAGGTCACAGAAGAAAGCTGAAAGTTGCCATCCACCTACATAGGCTGATCCAGTGCCCCCTCAAGCTGGGAGAGGTTTTCTGTAAGTGGACCTCTTAGCATTGCAAGTGGAATATCATCTTGGTCATTTGTCCCTCTCAGCCTGGCAAGGGGTATGATATCGTCATCATCTTCTGGAGCATCTCAAACAGCCCACAATGGGCCGTGCATGGCTACCCATTTTAGAGGTGAATGAGGAACATCAGATGCTGGTCTGCCTTTTCTACCCCAATGTTGATCTTTTTGCTTTTCATCATCAGAGTAATCATCTTCTGTTTCATTGTCAAGATCAGGGATGTAGTCCTCGTCATCTGAGTTATATGATAGTCCACTATCATGCTGAGGGTTTTTTTATATCTGTGCTTCATAAATAAGTTACATGGAACTAAGGAAAATGGCCGTCTTACTAAGAGATGAGAATTTAATAAAACCTCTCATCCACTGTGTTTAGTGTGGTTTCAAAACAGAAGTGAAATCTGGTGGTGAAGTAACAACTCTACTATCAGAGAAGTCTGTCCCCAGATCAACATCCACAACAGTAAAAGGCACACTGTTGGCACTTCAGTATGCAATTTTGCATGCCAACTGCAATGAATTAGAAAAGGACAGGATGCACCACAGTAATATGTTATAATTCAAAATAGAAGGATAGTCTACCCCTTAAGTGCAGCAGTAAACACTGAATTTGCCATTTTACTTTGTCAAATAAGAGCTCATCTGACAAGGTCACTTTGATCACATGCTGCTTTTGAATGTTTCTACTGCATCACACAAGGAAATACTTTTAGATACAATGCAGAAAACTGGATAGTCTAACCATTAATACATTTGCACACTGTAAACAAAACCTCAAAATCACATTTGGCAGCCTTGCTTCCAACACCAAACAGAACTGACAAATAAAAAGCCCTGTGAGAGCATGTTAAGGAAGAAGTTGCCCTGTCTATTTAAAACCTATAACAACAGCTCCCTTACTTCATCCTAGTATCTATAAATGGATGTAGAACACAGAGAATTTGCCAACAAGAATTTGGCTCAGAAAGTGGAACAACCTCTTGGATCTATTCATACCTGCCTCAGATAATGCCGATTATTTTAAAATCTATTCCACTAAGCATCCAAATCAGAAGTAATGCAAACAAATTTCTTGGTCATTGCACAAAGCGTGGAACTGGCATAACTTTAAAAATCTATACATAAACAATTGCTGCTGGGTCAAGACACTCACCAAGGATTTTCCTTGGTTTCCCCAGTGATATATTTTCCCATCGTGTGGGTAAATGTTTACACCACCAAAGTGACAGCTAAAGACAATGCCACTTTAAGAATTAAAGATGAAAAACATGCTTACAAACCCTTCCATGATGTTTGTATTGTTAGGCAGTTCTGATTTGCAATCACTATCGCTTAAACTTTTCAAATACATTGGATATAAAACTCAAGAAGAATGACATCTAGCATATGATACATATGCTTCAAAATAATAAATGCAGCAAACCTTCATGTTGTAAGGGGTTTTCATCATGAGAACACATGAGGTAAGTCAAGGTAACTCAAAATCTGAGATTTTGGGAAACATTCATACCAAACAGTACGCCTTGCACAAAAACAGGTAAAAATCACAACTCAAACATTATGTAGAATGAATACTTCACAAACATGTTCACTCTTGACCACCATAACTTCACTGCCAGTCACAAATTTAATAAATGTGGAACTTATGAAACCTGGGATTCACTCTTCAAGGGCAACGAACTTTTGGGAAAAATCAGGAATTCCAATCATCAAATTCAAGACTTTCAAAAAGTCCAATACAAGTGAATTCTAAGCAGATCAGCAGTAAAGGAAATGGCGCCAGACAGTTATGCTTCAGCTAAGAAAAATAATTCACATGTAAATGCGGCACTCTGGAGAATTTCATGAAACATTAGTGGTATCCCTTCTAATGCCCTAGTTTATAAAATCTGTATCACCACCATCTAGATCTAGAAGTGTTATTTCAAACAAAAACATTTGATAAATCTAGAATCAGTAAACATATTCTGGTTTCCTCTATAATACTTCATGCATCCAATACCTGGAGTGCAACTGTCCTAAATTATTAGATCAATGTTAGTAATGATAATATCAAAATGCATCAAACTCATACTTGTAAAATTCACTCACATCTAACAATTTGACTTTATCATATGCATCCATTCCCTGAAATGCAAATGCCCTACAGTGCTATGTCAACATCAACACAAAATGAGGCCATATCCAAATGTCTTTTTTTCCAACTACAGCAAAAATAACATGAATGCAATTAGGCATATACTTGATGTCTTCTGCACATAATATAATCTTAAAAACTCTTATACAAGAATGATCTACTTTGTCATGAAACAAATGCAGAGGGAATACTGGCTCTCCTGACAATGCGTCTTGCAACCAGTCAAAATGAGTCTTATGTCTCTTGGCTAGGAAATAAGGTACAGTGAAACTCGAATATAAAGAGCACGGATAAAACGAGTTCTCGCATGTACCGAGCAAAATGAAAATCCCTGTTTTTTTTTCCTTCTTTGTAATAGTAAACTTGCCTTTCATATAACGAGCACAATATCACAATCATTGTGCTAGGCAATTTTGATTTCAATCACAACAATCGCAGAAACGGTGATTATGATCGGTCAGTCATTCGTTTCTCGACTCTCAACATTTGCATTGCTTTATTTACACCAGTCAATGATGGAATCGAGGCAGAGAAAATGTCTGTCCTTCGAAACAAAACTAAAAATAATCGAAGAAGTCGAGAGAAAATAGAAGAGCAAGGCAGAAATTTTTTGTGAAAACGGCATCGCAACAAGCACACTTTCTCCTGCCACTATTAAAACATGGCTGTACCTGGCCACGCCGCGGGGCCCCCAGGTTTGTGGCAAACTTGTGGCATGCTGGCATGTTTACCTGGGTGACCCCTGGGTAGACAAGGTGCTTCCGCTCTACCCCCAGCGAGCAGTCTAGCCATGTTAGATCTAGTATATGGGTCTCCCTGACACTACTGACAGTTTTTACATGATTTTCAGTGGACCATGCGTGTAATGAGCCATCGGTTCTAATGAGCACCGACTGTCGGTCCCGACGACCTCGTTATATCCGAGTTTCACTGTATCAGGCTCAGAACTTTAGAGCTGGTTAGGCTTTTCAGTTCCAAATGTCTGCTTGTTGCAAAAATTGAAAGCATAATTATTTCTGAATAGGCTACAAAAACTATTATTACTGTTATGACTGATTGGTGAATAATTCTGGATAAATCTAAAATTTTGAAAGGCAGATTAGATGATTTCTGTTGGGGGAAAACTGTTCTTTAATTGCAGTTTTCTCTAAATTTTCAATACTCCATGGGGTTGACCCTCGATCTCTTCAAATAACAATATTTTGAGCAATATGATGCCAGGTCAAAGATTTTTTAAACCTGATAAAATTCTGTTGTCTATAAATATATTTATATATTTACCTTTCATATAACATGAATAAATTGATATAATCAGAGGACCATTTGCATTATTTTGATGACTGCAAGACTTATTCTTTTAAGCCAAGATATGCCTTGTGAACTATATGAAGTCAGTATATTAAATCATCAGTTACAGAGTGATGTTACTTGATGTTGCCTAGTTTACACTCTCCAGTTATGACATTTACAAATCTTGAATCCGCTGTTTGAAGATGTGCATGCAGCACTTAACAACCATAATTTCCTGAGTTCTATGTCGTCTCATCCATAGTTAGGCAGAAGAAAGCGGGATATACACCATGGCCTCTTAAATCAGAGAAAGGAACAAGAAAGTTAAAAACAAGAATGAAACATTCATTCATGGCCTTCTAGCTGAAATTCAGCATACTTCACAGTATAGGTAGATTGAATGCAGTGACAAAAATATGCACCTACAATTTCTTATGCAGTCGAGTCTGCTTAACTCCAATTAGCTGGGACCACCCCAATGAGTTGGAAAAATCAGGATTCGACTAACGATTTCCAAGGCGGGTCAACAGTATGCGAGCGAGCCAGCACCCTGGGGAGGTCACGAGGGTAATTCAACAGGGGATGTAACTAAAGATGGCATATTGGGGAAGTATTTTAAATGGGATTATTTCTTTTTCTAAGAAATCGCTCTGAGTAGTAGCTTAATAGATGAAGAGGCCGCCGCTTTTTCCACTTGTTCCCGGTTTGTCAAGATCGTAGAAAGCGTGCTAACGGGAACGCCATGTTTCTCAGCTATGACATTCTTCAACATCGCACCTCTGTCGATTTCCTGGAGCATGTTAATATTTGACTCAATGGAAAGAGTCTTGAGGTTTCTCTTTACAGGATTTGAGGAAGCCATTCTTTGGAGGACAAATTCAATTTAATTCAAGTTGAAAATGATAAAGATGAGTCAACCGTACGCGAGCGAGCGAGCACACTGGGGAGGTCATGAGGGCAGCCTCTTGTTTATTTACCGTCACAGTGCGGTGGGCCAGTGCATTGTATGTGTATACACTGCTGCCGAGATGTTTAATTATCGATCGATTTTTCAGCACCGCCGAGCCCTCCTGCATTCTCTTCCGCCTACTGTCTTATCAGCGGTGGTGTAACTAATACACACGCCCTACTTATTGTGCTGCAGTTAATGGCACTCGCAGTGTCCAGTTTTATTGCCTCTCTCTATCCGCGGCACCGTCTTGTTTGTTTTTCAAGCCGTCGGCGTTGTTTAGTACCACACGGGGAAGACGCCAGGAGGTGATTTTGCCTCTGTGGCAGCCCTGAGCAGTTGGACTAATCAGAAATGGGCATTAATTACTTCGTCTTATGCAAGGATAATTAATAGACGCAAAGAAGGAAAAAAAAACTATTATTTCAATTCATTTCGACTAATAAATAATTGGAGGTATCCGGTTTCGACATACATGGACTCGACTGTACTTTGAAGATTCAAAGTACATGTATATTCCTGGGACTCCCAGGAGTTTAATGTATGAACACTGTTTTCATCTGCATCTTGAGATGAATGATACAGCCAATGGAAGGTAAGGTGGGGGAGGAAGGAAGAATACATGCCAAGGGAGGACGGCAGCTGATGGCAGATTTTAGAGACGTCATAATTAAGACTTAGTGTACCACAGCCACAGTATTGTGTCCAAGTTTACTTTACCTTAGTGTATGAATCTCACCAAAAGCTATAAATCAAACTTAAAACAAGGCCCTTGGAATGAAAAGGGCAACTAACTCAACTTGGCTGTAGTACAGAATATGTAAACATCTAAGTCTCTGTTCAAAACTGAAGTTGTATTGACATTCTTTCTGCTTGCCTCTTTACTAAAATATGCTATTTTGTCTTATATCGAATTTCAGTTTTCCAAAAATTTTTATCATTCTGCCATCCTCCTATTTTGAAGTCCTATACCAAAAGCATTTCTATACAATAAAAGAAGTTGATCAAGACTGGACTCTGGACTATGCTTCCTTTCTTTTAGGAGTTCTTGTCTATCCCCTTCTTTTAACACAACATTAGACAGGCATTGATGGTGCCAGCAGAGGCCTCAAGACAAACCGAAACCTATTATTCTGTCATGGTGTGGCAGGTTTAGCACTTGACAATTGCTGATCTTGGGAACAAACATCAGGCTTTCATGTCTGTGAACTTCCGCTGCCATCATGAGATGCTACATTTTGCATAATCATATAAGCTGAAAAATCAGAACCAGAATTCAGACTGGACAGAAATCAATTACAAGACTCTCACATTCTGCATATTTCAGCATCTCCCATATTTCAAATTTTCAATTCACTAATTTAAACCTGGGGCATGGTAGAAGTGTGAAATCATACATGATCATAACATATGCAGCATAACAAGACATTGTGCGGTAGTTGATGCCCTGCTGCAAGTAACAAATAATTATTATTTAAGAAAAAGCCGGCATTCCTATCAACATCTTTCCACTGGCAAGATGGCAGCAAAATATAGAACGAGTTTCTATTGATCAGATATATGCAAAACTTGCTCTTAAAACTAATCATGGGTAATTGTAATCATCTTCATTAAAACCTTGGGTCTCGGTTCTCATGTATCTCTTGAGCTCTGTTTCCTATCTGGCAAGACCCATCTATCCTCCTCTCTTCATTCCACCAATTTGTGCATTAAGTCTACACATTCCATTGTCTCAAGATCAATAAGGCATAATTACTTTGCCAGTGTCCCCCCTTGATGAGTAAACAATTACAAACCCATGACCACGCTGATGCAATCACAGGGTTCGTGAAAATAGGCAAAAAATTTGGGCACCCAGTATCCAATTACTTTTCATTAAGGCCTCCTTTGGGACAGTTTTGGTTCAAGAACTGCACTCTTTAATTATACTGCTATTATTGAACTAGCTGCATCTGGGCATTTGCCTCTCTAATCACTGCCATAAAATGGTATCAGAAAATTTTGCTTCAGTTCCTAGGGCGTTTTATTTACATTAACTAGTTACAAGTGAGCAACAATAAATATTCCAATGTGGTCTCTTTTTTCCCACTGACTTGGTTACTGGCCTGTTAAAGATGTGGTCTGAATCATGACTAGTGCTCAGTTTTCCTGACATAAATCCTAATATGGAGCCATCATAGATAACATATCATCGCGCTGATATATAATGCCATATTCCACATGAATGAGAGTTTTAAGTTTCTGAGTTTTGTTTTTGCTTTTAATTCTGACACCGGAACAAAACTAAAATTCTTTAAATAAAATCTCTTTTAAAAATGTGTTTGACTTGATTTAGGGAATACAACAGGGATGATGTGTCACTTTCCATGTCAAAATAAGGTGCTCTGCTTGAAGACTATACTGTAAAGTAGATGTTAATATATTTAAGGCATTTCTTTGAAATTTAAATTTTAAGATATTCCATTAATTTATCTTTTAAAAGTTATTATTTATTTAAAATATTTCCACTGGAAATTATGGCATTTGGTGATCCTGGTCAAAATACAATGCGCCTGATTTTGACACTGCAGGAACTATTGCAGTGTTTATTTCTGTAATTTGCTCAATAATGATGGATGTTTGCCCCATGCTTTTTTTAACAGTGAAATTTTCACTTAAGGCACAGCTTCACTGATTAGAAATACAATCAAACCTGTCATTGATGCGGGTGTTCACCAAACTATCTTGGACTGTATAACCGATATCTTAGCACATGAGAAATGCCCATGAACAGCCATGAGACTGACTATTAGTCAAACCAGGAGCTGTAATTACTCACAACATATATAGATCCAATTCACACCACATTATTATAGATCCATTCACTTGATCTGCAAAAAAATTTAAGGCACCATCCATACATTTCAAACATAGGTGTACAGTACTCTCATTATTAGTGTCTAAATAAACAACAATTCTGCCAGTTATGCTTTAATAAAAGAAAATGTGTAACAAACTGCGGATAGGGATATTCTTGTTGAAAGGTCCAACTGTGTCTTCATGACAGAACCAATGGATAGAGTGAACTCTTTTGAGGTGGCGCGTCTATGTGTATACAAAATACCATGACAGAACCAATGGATAGAGTGAACTCTTGAGGTGGCGTGTCTATGTGTATACAAAATACCATGACAGAACCAATGGATAAAGTGAACTTTTTTAAGGTGGCGTGTCTATGTGTATACAAAATATCATGACAAAACCAATGGATAGAGTGAACTCTTTTAAGATGGTGCGCTATCTCTCTGGTTAGCTTAGTCAACTGTTCCAAACTTGTTAGTACTTGGTCTTGTTTGGGCATGAGACTAATGGATCAATAATGCAGATTAAAATGCAAGATCTACATGGGTGTCATGTTATTAAAATTTCACTGCATTATGAATGTGAAATATCAGTTCTCTGCAGTTAGCACAAGCGGAGTTGTGACTGCTGCTGAACGATAGGATAGGCCTGTTACAAGCAATTACAAACAGTGCAATATTGCTTCATTACAATATATATTTGTCTGTCTCATAAGCCATCCCTAATTGCATTACAAAGCCCTTTTATATCAGAAGACTTCACAACACACCTCTGTTGGTAATAGTATTGAGCAAATCACAAATTTTCATGTAGTTTTGCAGTCATTATAGTGTAGTATATTAAATTAGGCTTTTAGATGGTACATAAATTCTTAGGGGCAATTCATCATGTCACATACCAATTTTATTTTGCTGCTGCCTGAAAGTAAATTTGATCCAGATAATGTCAAAACCCATGTCAAAATTAATTACAGGTCATATATTTTTATGAAAGGGCTGTGTACGAACAATATTACCTCAAATCCATATTATGTATATATGTTTAAGGCCTAATTATTTGCCATCTTTCATCCACTGTCCACATCCATGTGGATACTATTTATTCCAGTCTCTAGATCTCTATTGTCATATCTTGATCCTGGTGCAGGTTGTCCAACCAGCCCTTGCCTGCTGTCTGGTTCACCCCCACCCATTTCAAAGTCCATGGATTGAATGGGTGCTACTGTTGCCATTACAGCATCTGAAGAACTAGATCCCGCACCTGTGGAATTAGACCCTGCAGATGCTGCCACCGAAGATGCTATTCTGGGCTGCACTGCTGCAACTGGCTGAGCAGATGATAATCTTGATGGTGCTGTCCTATCTGACAAGTGGACATGACTCAATGGTCTACCACTGCCTCCACTGGGACCTGGAAATGCTGCAACAGCACCAATTTGGTGTGGCTGGGGGGATGCCGAACTGGATGATGCTTCAAATACAACAGGCTGGTGGGTGCGAGGCATGACGGGTTGTGATGGAATCTTATCCACTTTGCCACTGTCAATATGAAAGGCTGGAGCAACCCAAGCCCCACAAGGGCACTTTTCACCTGGTGGATAACAAAGACAAAATCTGATGATATGGTGCAATTGTGACGGCACTCTTGATGCTAAATGCTTTTTATAATTTTGCCCTAATCTCATTCTTTCTCATCTCCTTTGTCACTTCCTCTATGTCACTTTCGTTTCCAAAGAAAAAAAAATTAATAGTGAGTTGTAATCAAAACAGCTCCACAAAGCTAACATTCTTTGGAGTAAATTCAATCATCTAGACCAAGTAGCTTGGCTAAGTAGCCTCACATATTAAATGAAGCCCTACCCACTGGGAACTGCTGAAAAGTAGAAATGCATTTGATAATGGAACTTGTACTTACCATACCAGACATATGATCCTATCTTTGTATCACACTTGGGACAGTGCAGCTGAAAAAAAATGAGAAGAGAACTTAGGTGGTTCATGCTACTATATAGGTAGTAAGACTGACCCAAATGTTCTAGTGTTACTACTAGTACTACTAGTGTTTTTCAACTAATTACATTAGGATCCCTTCTGGATTAGTCTTACCACCCATTGGGACAGACCCTTTAGGTTTCCCTTATATCTACTAATAGGAGTTACCTCTTGAAGAACTGCTGAACTACCACTAATGATCCAACACAAATCTACACTGAATACATTACAACTTCATAGTTTATTTCCTCAATACATTACCACTTCATAGTTTATTTCCTCAATGACAGAATAGCATTATTTACCAGCACCAGTAGCAGCCCATGGCAAAATTCTCAAGAATCAATGTGCGGATACTCCATTCTCAGTTTTTTCTATGCATTTGCTTACTAGGCTATCCTCTTCAAAGATCTGATTTTAGATTTTCCAAAAATTGGTGGCATTCTGCCATCCTTGTGCTAGATATAAAAGACTCATGAAAACCGCAGGAATGACATAATCCATATGTAAAACAAGAGATGACAATCTTCAGCAGAAGATGGGACTCATCAGGAAGTGTTTTCTATCTTCTGATATTTCCAAGCATCTCTTTAAGTCTTCGCATCACTGGGTTGTGACTCCTGCCTGGTGCTCATCTATATCTTTCTTTCAACACTAGTAAAACTCAGATAATACAGCCATTCATAGGACCAAGCATGTTAGACTGCATTACCTGCAGGCAGCAGTAACCATGGTCTTGAAAAAGAATGGTGACGATGGAACTGAAAAGATCGAATGGGCTAACAAGAAATCCAGTTTATCAAGGGGTCAGGACGTAGGATTTATACTGTGCGTCACACCTTTTCTTATAGACCTTTTTGATATGTGCCTTTTACAACACAAAGTGAACTACAGTAGTCTCTGACTAACATTCCAGAATTTGAGAGATAAGCTTATAGCTAAAGCAGGATCTTAGCCAATAATTCAGGGTGGAGAGGGGATATACACACAGAAATGATAAATGCATCGTAATTATGTCATCACTGATTTCACTGCATGCTGCTAGTGGGGAAGGGCTATGTGTTGCTGGCATGCCTGACATACTTGTGCCTTGTTACGATATGGCACATTCATGTCGACAAGATCTAACAGGGATAATTGCAATAAGACCCATATTCTGACAATGGAAATGACCACTCCTACCGGAAAAGAGAAGAAATATATTTATCAAGGCTAGCGACGCAATATCAACAACCTAGGTGAAAAAAGTGTTGTTGCAGCAAGGATAGGATATTGAGGTTGGTTTCATGGACAGAATGAGATCTTAACCATAATGGGATGACAAGCCATGGGATGTCAGTAGGAAACTACTGTATAACTTTCTCTCACCTTGCCTTGGACCTGGTAAATCTTCCCTTTCATCCAGACTAGTGGCTCCACAAATAGGGACCTCCGACATGTAGTCTCCTCCGCACTTGGAGAATTTGCAGGTCGTTTATTGGCTGGAATTTTACTCCTCCAGTCAAATGCAGAATCACCTTCCCCAATTATATGTGATGTGATTGCACCATCATGAAACAGGAACATTCTAGGGGAAAAGATCACATATATATGTTCCCTGTCAGTGAACTTTGGGCTGCATAATCAAAGTTTACAAAACTCTGAAGCAAATGAATCTGCACAATGTTTGAACATCTTATAACATGTATTCTCTTTCTTTCCCTCCTCCCTTTCTTTCAACCTCCTCCCGCCCATCACAAAAATGAAACATCCTGGAGGTAAATAGAGAAACAAGATATAAGTATTATGTGACAATGAGAGAAAAACATGATAGTTTCCTTACCTACACTTGCGGCACTTGTAGTATGCATCATTTCCCTTGGCTGAGTAGTCAGGCTGAACAAACACCTCAGCTGGAATCTCTTCCTCTGTGAGACCTGGGAGGGCAAAGCACTTTGTTATCATTAACAGTGAAAGGATGAAATGGAAACATTCCAGCTTTTGCATGTTTGGGAAAGATGGTTGAAAATAATAACCTTCAAATCAAATCATCTGATTTCATCTCATTGGCACAGCAAACATTTCACTGTTCTAGTACAACATCTTAGCCTGAATCTTGAGAAGAATAGGCAGACTGAGGCCTCATACAAATGTTGACATCATTTTTCAGACTGTTGTATGGGGTGGCAGCAGCCAAGGGCATCTTTTTCAGCAACCAAAATCAACATAAGGATCTCCGAAGATCAATATGGAATTTGCCTTATCACTTATTCTACTTTGTTTTCTTGACTAAATGCCTGGTTCTTCAGATTTATTATTTGGGTTTTGTTTTTTTTTGGCATTCTGCTATTTCTGGTTGTTTATTGTTTTCTAATTCTGTAAATAAACCATGAGTGTGCTGTTTCACCTTTTGTAGCATTGTTCACTGAATCTGCGTTAGCTCCAAACTTCAGAAACAATTCTTTCATTCTCTTCTACTTCGTTAGAAACTAGGAAAAATAAGGAAATCTCAAATCTTTAGTAGTGGCAGAGAATAAAAATATAAAGAGATCTGCAGGCTGTATTGTGTAACAGTCAATCCATCATTCCAGTATTGATCTGGGTGAGTTCCCAACAGCCACTTCCACTCTTGGAATCAAGACTGACTTACCTGCAGCATACTGGCCACACTTGAATTTTACAGCCAGTTTACTGAGTTGGTATGCTCTATATTCACTATGTGTCTTGTCCAGCTGGCATCCCATGTTCTCAAATAACTGCAGCTGCTGTTGAAATCCTTCATTTGGCCTGGGAGAAATTCAATAAATATCATAATTAACCATCAATTCTAAGGGAATGTTCCTTCCTTTGTGAATAGCCGAGAGAAATTCGAGATCATGACTTAGGTGTGATCATGTTCTCTTTGGCAGACATTGAGTAATGGGCCAAAACACTTGCTTGATTGTAGTTCTCCTCCTGAAAAACCTTTGTTGCACTCTCAATAATCAATTGCTATTTACCATCTACTGCTCCTTTTTCAAAGGAAGCACTCTCTTCAGTTCTTATCATTATACTGGGGTGTAGACCAAATTTAGATAAATATGCATAAGGTCACATTAATTCCTTTAAGAACTGTTTTTAACATTGGTACACCTCGAAGTCAAATCTAAATCGCTGGCTTAAGTTTGCAACCAACTCCACTAAACTTCATCAAACATTCATGGGAGTCATTCTTGTGAAAGGAGATGGCATCACCAATCAACATAGACTGGAAAAAAAATTAGCCATGCTGTATTTGCTATCTAAGCTGTAGCCTGAAAACTTATCCTAAATATCTGAAAAGCAAAAATTAAAAATAAAAAGATTAATTTATGTTGAGAAATTTACAGCCACATTTTAAATTTGTTGATGAAGAAAACAAGGAAAACCTATAGACTTAACCAAACTGATCATTTTTTATTAGGAAGAGACCAGAGGACAATTCTGCAAGTACAAATAAAGACTCAGTGTGACCAGCCACATGTTTTACCTGACAAACTGCCGTACTGTTGCCACTTTCTCTATAGCTCCTTCCACAGTAGTATGGAACTTGTTCATTATGTACCCAATGATTACAGTAGCACTCCGTGATATACCGGCTTGGCTACAACAGAAACACACAAAAAAAACAACAAACCATGATGTTACTTCAGTCAACTCTGCGTAATTCATACTCCACTTAATGTCATGTTTTACTTAATTATTCCAGAAAATACATTTAAAAAAGTGGTTGATACTCTTGATAAAATTTATCAAAATACCAAAATGAGCTGTTCTTATGAGGCTGTGTCAGGGGATAGTCAGTACTGTCCTATCGTCACAAGTGCCGAATATCTTTAACGTTTTGCTATAACAGACACTTGCAACTCCAACTCCTACTTTACACAATGTTATATATGTTTGCTTATCTTCCACTGTTTTCGTTGGTTTTTTTTTTGTTTGTTATATCAACCATATGAGTTCAGAAGACTTTGTCCAAAATCACTCTGGTCACTAGGACAAAACCTGTGTTATCAAAAGACAAAGATTACAGTTTTTTATGTGCAATGATCTCCTGACACAGCTTCATTATTACTATATCTATTTTATCTTCTCATGGTACTGGAGTTCGTGCCCACAGTATCACTTTGATTACCAATAAAGTTTGGGCAGGATTTAGATTATAGCGATTTTCATCGGCACTAGAAAAGGAGTATGGGAGACAGTGAAGTAAAGAGATGGAATGAAGGGAAGGGTGGATGGGGGCAAATGGGCAAGGGGACCTGACTTTAGTATCAATCAAATTTATGATTGGAATTCCCTAACTAAGAGATAGTCAAAGCCAGGCATCCATAATTAAGGCAGTCCTACTTGAAGCAAATTTTAACTTACCAGTGAACAAGTACTGCCCCATCAGTCTCTCTTGCTTGATCAATGAAAGTAAAGCACTCATGAAACAAACTGAGCAGGTCAAAATCGTAAAGGTCCAGAGCAAAGACATGCTTGTAATTGTACTTATTCGTAAGTATCTCTGGCAAAGGCTTTTCATCCACAGACAGGATATGAGTGATCTTTTTTGCCTGCAAGTCCTGTTCATTAAGAGCTGCCATAACTCCCCCAAGGAATAGACCAGGCATTATACAGTCTGAAGTTTCCATGATTAGAGCTTGTCCAACCCAGCCGTCCTTTCAATACACTCAGCTGAAATACTTGATGAGTTGAATCTGAGGATCCAGGAAAGAGCAGAATGATAAATTTACTTGGAGGAAACAGTACAGCTGACTTCTGTCATAGAATATTTAGATCCCTTATAACCCTAGACATATTCACAAGCAAGGCTATTCTCAATGTACAGGTTGCCACCTGACTTGTACTGCTTCAATGCCAAGTATTTATATGTCCCCCCACACTTTTCAATCAACCAGGAAATAATGGATTATTATGCCTCCTTTGTTAGGTGCAGTAGTAGGTTTGAGTATCCTTATACAACTGGCATGCTATATGGCTTAATAAAGTTATTCCAGTTTTGTGGCTTCATGCATGGATCTGATAACCCACAAGTTTGTGAAATTGAGAAAAGTTCCACTGAAAATAAAATTTGAGAACAAATAAATAAGAATGCCGAACTGAAACAACATCACAATATATTCCAAAGCATTACAAAATCCAGGGAATTTCAGGATTATAGATGGGTTGTTTTATCTGTTCATTCTTGGCAATATTCTGGTCTTTTTTATCATGTTGATTATCAGATTCATGCATGAGGCTACAGAATTAACCACATTTGAAAAGTTTATTAACTCTTGTAATGTGATCGTTAGTTCATTCCATTCTGGTGTCAAACTAGTTTGCAAGCTTGTGACAATCCCAGCAAGCGATAGCATCAAAGAAAAACACTAACTACCTGATCGGATGGGCAGCAAATTATGCAGGAGACAGTAACTAGCCTTAATTTGATACATGCATTACATGCAGAGAAGACTCCTGCTGTCAAGCGCTACTACTGTTAATAATCGGTTTATTTCATTTCTACCTAATCACTTTTTTCATGGAGAAAAAAAAAATAAAAAATAAAAAAATTAGATCTTGATCCACACTAATAATTTCTAATATTTGAAGTAAACTGATTCAATGAATCGCCAGTATTTCCAATGCACCTGTGGAATAAAGTCTTTGCAGCACTTCTGGGTTTGAGTGTACTAGGTCATGTGCCAAGGGAAATGCATCACCATAACTAATGTATCATTTTGCAGTTTGATGTGTAACTAATCATTCTTATCTTCCATGTCAAATCCAAGGTGAGCTGCATAAAAGTTGCACACTCAGGCATCTTCAAGGCAAACAAAAATCTAAAATTGCTATTTTATTTTTTTTAATCCGTTTCCACGGAACATGCTAACATTTTGAATTTTGGTGTGCAATTCTGCTGCAGCTTATTTTGGATTGGTGTGGAAGACTGAATGCTTTAGTGCAAAATGGTGCATCAGTTATGGCGATGTATTTCCCTTGGCACCTGACCATGGAGAGCACTGTATAAAATAAGATAAGATTAGATTTTATTGTCCAAAGTGGCACTTTGTCTCACTAACCTTGCTACATACATGATATATATACAAGTGTAATTAACACAGACTGATATTATATATATGTACATGACCTTAAGTGAAAGAACGGAGGAACGCACGAACACACACACATACACCCGCGCCCCCCCCACCCATTGCAAAAGATGGATTTAAAATATATAGATCAAACCTATATGATCTATTGAGATCTAGATCTACAACAGACAATTTTGTGGCTTTCTCACAGGACAGGGTCATTCTTGTTATACCGTTCATTTAGCATACTACTACTGGCATTACACATAAAAAATTAAGACTGCATTTTTTACATTAAACAATGGGTGATATAAATATGGCACATTGATACAAGCACAGGGGCTTTTAAATTTTTCAGATTCGTCAAATAGTTTCCAAGTTATTGCAATTTGAATGTGCCAAATTTGGGGCTTTTTTTCCCCTATATGAGTGACCCGTTTTTTTAAAAAGGAACACAATGATTTTCATTAAAACGTTAATTTAGACAAAAGTACTTGGGCTAGAAAAGTGAAACTTTGCATGTCAATGTAAAATTGTATGCTTACAATTCATTTATTGTGTTCAGAATGTCATTAGATCAAAACTACAAACACTATGGCTTCTTGTACCTGCTTTGGTAGGTAAATTTTTGACTTCAGTATGCTGCATTCATCACAAAAAATCTCATTTTAAACATTAAGCTGTGCCTCATTTGGATAAAACACACTTACTACACTATAATACTTTTAAGATTTTTCCGATTGGTGAAAAGTTTTATGCGATATTGTGATTTTTGAGTATCAAAAACGTAGATATTTGCTCTATATTTTGTGGCATGTTGTGAGGGGAAACTGGTAGTTTTTAAGAATTATCCCTTTGTTTATTTTACAAAATGTTGCTGTTGTGCTTCAGTGTTGTTAAAGTTGGTCACACCACATTAAAAATATTAAGTGTTTCAACTGGTGACAGGAATCATTATAAAGGGTACTCTTTTCTACTATACAGTCATATGCAGTGGATAAATGTGCCACTTTCTGTGTTAAATCTTTCTTGTCTATGGATAATTATATTGAAAATAATTTTGGAGACCCATTGTTACTGTTAGGGGTGGATAATGTAGAAGGAGAAGAGGATTGGCAAACCACTGGCAGTCCAATAATACTGACGTTACTTGATTATATGATGATGAGGAAGCGGGTGGATTTGGGGCAGTAGAAATACCAACAAGTGCTACACATTTGGCACTGTGGAAGGATAAAGCCCCCCTCCCCCACCCCCTCCCTTTCCTTTCCTGCTTTTCCTTTCTCTCTCTTTCACTTTGCCTTTGAAATCCTCCTCCCACCCCACACCCATGCTTGTTCTCTGCTGTTATGTATTCACTGTGTGCAGGGATAGACAAGGCGAGTAATATGTACTTCATAAGCCTAGACTGTCTTGACCACACAGTACAACTAGATCAGAAGCGAGTGTCAAGACCAACACATCAGGGTGTGCTCTACAAGTTACTACAACACCCGATTGATCTGTTTAGCTTTCACCGTTAATACATGGTGCCGGGATTCTGCATAAACAACATGAGAACAATCGATCACATCGGCTGTATGCTGTCATGTGACAGTGTTAATTGAGGTCAGCTGCACTGTCACTTGGGGGATCCCACTAGGTCGCCTCTTAGTGTGCCAGGGAACTACGAAAACAGACAACATTTACCGCATAACTACTGGCTAAAATGTCAAGAGTAATATAAAATATGAAAGAAGGAACATGTATCTGCCATCCGGCCATGTTCCGTAGTTGTAGCTCTAGTGGGTCAAGCTCACAACCACATCAACTTTGACAAACCATAATTTCTCAATGCTTCAACTGATCGCCACCGAACAAACACCGCAGAAAAGGACATTCTTTTATCTATCTGGCTGTAAAATTTGATAGGAAATGATGCAATACAAGCGCCGTAATCGTAAAAAGAACAAAGGTACCCCTCTCGCCTGAACTAAAAATCGGGAACATCATGGCTGCGCACAAATTTCAACTTCACATCATCCATACATAAACTCTAAACATCTTTCACCATTTAGAACACGCACATCAAAAATAATTTTCGGTTTGTCAATACTTTTCCCCTCTAAAAATTACCTATGGTGCCCAGCAAGTCACTTTTGCGAAGAATGAGCATCGTTCTGTTACTACCGTGAGCGAATATAATATGACGCAATAAGGAGAGAAAAGTTACCGGTAGTTACCGGGTTTGGCCCTTGGGTCCAGAATTATTCCCCTTCCCTAATCTGCAGAAGCCTGTGGCAAAACGCTGACGTCACTTACATTCCAGCAGTTATAAGTTATAGACACCTCTACCTGACAATGTATTATTCAGCTTTTAATTAAGGTTCTGATTTCAAATTCAAATATAAAGTTTGATAGTGTAAGCTAGAAAAAGTATTCTGCTTTTTTATTGCCTCAGCATGATTTTGTTTGATATATCTACTGTTCACAGAGGAATTACAACATTCATACCAACATGCTATCACCTGTCTGTAGAGCACTGACTACACAGCTTGGCCATGTGACAAGAATGGATTTGACGTAAGCTTACAGCAGCCACGCGCACAGTGGTTGGACTTTGGATAATGTAACCTTGTGGGTTGTCTAGGGCCAGCAGAGGTATTATATCATTATGACAGACACTTGAAAGACTGTTTTAGGGTATCATATGATTTAACATGGTCTGTAGGACGGTGCAGTCTTACTCTTCCTTTAAAACTTATATAATGACATGGAAACTTTATGTTCCCTTTCATTTGATACATGTTCGAATAAAATCTACAGTGCAGCTTTACGAAGTTCTTGTAAAATTGAATTAAAAGCGGGAATCATGCTCTCAGCAAAAGTCTGCAGTTCCGGTAGGCCAGTGTGGCGTGTGTAATGCTACTACTACAAGACTCTGCACACCTAGATCACACCTTGATGTCTAACACCTTTAACAGTTTAAAGGAAGACTGCATCGTCACTCTCAAAATAGGACTTTTGTCCATGCCACAAATCTACTGGCAACTGAAACTAAGGTTATGGCTATCTCGATCGAAGGACAGCACCGCAATGATAATGATACAGTTCATGGACTAGATCGATATTTCGACTAAATCGGTGCTGTTGTTAGAGAAAGCCAGGTTATAATGGATTGGCAGGCACATTCAGTCGAGACTCGGTCATGACAGTATTCTATGACAGCGGGCACTCAACCGTGAAGTGAAGTTTGCGAGTGGTGATGCAAGGGAAGAATGGGAGATCTAGACTAGAGAGTCTCGAAGTGTTACAGAAGGAAACAACCCAATCCTAGATTTAAAGTCGAGACATGTCACATGTGAGGTGCCTTCGGAAGCCCTCAAAAGTCGGATGCCTTGACTGCTTAACTTACGAGTGAGCAAGTGATTGTTTACCTTTCTAACAATCGTGCACACTGTCGACATGTTTCTCCGGCGATTTGTGTACAAAATGCGGTGATTTTCGTTTCTTGTCCTACATTACGGTGTCAGACACGAAAAGTCGACCGGGCTATTGCAAGTTTTATTATCCTGAAAAAAATGTCCGCAATGCGATATAATATTAGAGTTTTGTTGGGGTTTTTTTAACGATGGGAATATAGCATCACGTATCAGTATGGCTGGATCTAGTACATTTTTTTAATGGGTGGGAGGGGGAGGGTGTATGGAACTAGTTGTGGAGCAGATAAAGATTTATTTGAAAATTTGAGAAAGGTCTGTAAATACAACTGGATGAATATCATGGTATGAGCTAGTTTACCACTATAAATAAATTTCGTTGTGTGTAAATACACAACAGACCAGTCTAAAAAAGAGGTTGTATGCTTCCCACTTTCCTCAAAACATCAATGTTGTGGTATACAGTGCTTTCTGTGAATTTATAGGAGATTATAAGCCTTGGCAGCCTATGTGGGTATCGGAGGGAAGTTATGACAGTGTTCTCACCTTTAACCCTTTCACTACATCAATTTTTTAAAAATTATTTTAGCATTTTAGCAGGATCCAAGAATTCTCCCACCTAATGTTGCTCTTAACCTTAAATCAAGCATTCAGAGGGAGTGTTCCAAGATATTGCCAGTAAGGGGAAAGGACATAAGTGTATGTCATCATATTAAAGCAGAGAAATTCTGAAGGCGAGTGGGCATTTTGAAAAGGGGATACATCAAAGCATGCTAAATGGGCTGGCATGAAGAAGATGCAAACAGGCGATAGGCACCAACAGTAGATGATTCTGTTGTGAAGACTTGAAACGGAACTATACAACAACAGGAGCAGCCAATTTGCTGTGATGCTGTTTCTGATACAAGATAACTGAAGGTGAAATTTCATGCAATTAACAGTTTAGTGTTACTGGTATCAGAAAACTGTGCTGCTGTTTCATTGGAACTTGTGGTTGTGTGCGCAAATGCATGAGTGATATAAGTATATGTAAGATGTATCCATGTCAGTAAGTGCTTAGGAAAGGTATTAGGGCTGGTAAGATACTGGCACACAGGATTATTCGTACGTGTGCACAAGTGATTGACTGTCACCTGGAAGCAATACTGTATTCAAATAATAAAATGAGCTTATGCCTCTTCCGATTTCCTCCATCCCTCAAACTTCTTCACTGCACAACTTCCATTTCCAGCCACATCCATTTTATTTCTGTCTTCATCTTAACAACTTTCATATCTACTTTAACAACCGGCTGTGAAACAAAGCTCCAAACAAATGATTTATCTATCAACTCATCCACTTTCCAGTCAATACATTCAACAGCTGGCAAGCAAAGCTGACAAGTTACCAAACCATTCAAGTAAACAACAGAGAATCAAAGTTATACATAATCATATCATTTTTATTGCATTCACTTAGGCAGCATGACAAACCATGCAAAAATAAGAAAAAAACGTGGAAGAATATTACTAAGACAGCTGGTTAAAAACTGTCACAAAATAACAAAACACTGTTGTGACCACTTTCATCGTCACCATCCTATCATCACGTAATCATTGATTCTAATTCTCCTTCGATTCATTCCTGTTATACTTATCAAAGTCATCCATCTGTTATCATTATCATCACAGACAAGCTATGACACCTTCAATACGAAGCAAAATGACAAACCAAATGGTCAAGAACACTAAAGAGCTGACAAGCTCTCCACCATACTCACTGCATTCTCTCATCTGTAATACATTTTATGATTTTTTTTGTCTAGCAGCCCTGAATATCAGTTTAAAACTTCAATACCTGCACACTGATGACATACAAGCAATCTAAAATTATGAGACAAGGGCGTTTCTGTACAAAATACATCCATCAAACTGGAGTGAATGGCATAATCTCCAAAATTTTTCAGGGCATAAAAGTGCCTCTCCTGACACACTAGGCAATTGTGTTTTCACTGAATCATATTTGCTTAATCAATACAATTTGACCTATAACAGTATTTCCAGAAATCTTTCTGAGCACAACACACTGTGCTGTCATTTCATATTTACTTAGATAGTGTTTGTCATTCAATTATATTTTCCAAGTAAATATAAGTTCATATTACACAAAAAATATATTGGGCAAACCAAATAAAACTTTAAATGCAGTACCACTGCAAATAGTCTAATATTTGTTTTCTTACATGCTAAAATTATGCAAAGTAAAATAAATGTTCTGTGATCTTTCCTTCATAGGGTGCTTTCATAATAAACATCTTACAACACTTATATCAAACAAATATTGTAACTTACACAAGCTGCATTCATACAGCAACACAGTAGATAATTCCTTCTAGTGTACTTTCAGTCAGTTACTCTGCAGCAAGTTCTCTGGTTTATTTATTTAAAAGGTTGTGTCACATATTTTAGATTTACTTTTATTTCTACTACAGAAGGCTTTTGCCAAAACAATTACACTGTTTTACCTTTTAGCTCTCGCTAAATTTTCATTAAAGTTGTCTGACTTACAATTTTTGCTTATTTTGTAATGATGTGGATCTTAATATTCATTCAACTATTCTTTTACTTCGGATTCATTCAAGTATTTTGGATCATTTTTTTAATGTGCAGTGCATCTCTGTTGATCATTTCATAAATGGATCCCAGAGGATTAATAAATGGACCGTAGTTATTACATACATTCATTCACTTTTAAGATGCAGAATGCTGCTACTGAATCATCATCTCCTTCAGGGATTGGGTGACTGGGTTGTGGGAAAGGGGAAGGGGAAGGTGGAAAGAAGGAAGGCATGTTCATCATCCACACACCCGAAACAAAAAAATACAGAAAAAAAAAATCCTATACTGTATAGCCATTCATGCACTAAAAAGTGAAGAAATTATAGAAATATCTTTCCTGAATAAGACAAGCTCTATTATATAATTGTGCAAGTTAATTAAGCCTCCCTGATCTCTCTGCTGTATCTATCCCATTAGGAGGGTTTCCATGCACTCAAAATTCAGTCACTTTTTATCTACAATATTA
This sequence comes from Ellobium chinense, assembly GCA_033807755.1. Classification (NCBI taxonomy): domain Eukaryota; kingdom Metazoa; phylum Mollusca; class Gastropoda; order Ellobiida; family Ellobiidae; genus Ellobium; species Ellobium chinense. The sequence goes on along the minus strand of JAWQUT010000355.1, from coordinate 349,795 downwards.
GCTCTATACATCCTTGTAACATGCAACATGGAAAAAGTCATTTCATCCCCTCCTCCTCATCTCCCCTCCCCCTCTTTCCTCCTCCATCTCAAAAGAACTACTAACAAGAAACTGCACCCATGAATTTATGCAGACAAATTTGTTTCTGTCAAGCCTCACCTATACAACTCTATATCATGTGAGTAATGATATTGCATTTAACATTTGAAAAAGCAACCTCAACTAAATTAAATTATAAAGGCAAATTAATAATCTGCATATTTAACTGATGATCACAGAACACAGGCAATATAAGTTTTGCATTTCTGTATACAAAGCACCAAACTCCCAGTCTTACACTGAATTCATCATAAATTGCAACAAATCCAATCCTTATCAATTTCTATCATTTGGTTTCAGCACACAAGCATTGTAATGTACAATCAGTCAAAGTCTAAATCATAAGAAGTTCTCAGGAATTTGAACAGCTAAAAATATAAGAAATACATACGTTGTAATAATAGATTTTTTTTTAAAAAATGCTCAGAACAACACTGCAGGAAGGCACTTCACAACAAAATAACTTGAAGGATTTATTGCAAGTCCATTCCCATGAATGAATGGTCAGTCGGTTTGAACCAATTACATTGGAATCATATCAAATTCATTTTCATATGGATTTGTACTTTTGGCTATCACACCTATGGTGAAAGCATGTGGCAGGCCACATGATGAGGATGTGGTTATATGTTTTCAAGGTATAGTCGATTCCACCTACATGTATTTTGTGTAATCCTAAATTCCATTGAATAAGAACATTTTCCAGATAGCAGAATACTGTTTTTTCAGTGCAGAATTACAACTCCTTTTAAATATACTTTATCAATTTGTTGGAAGAATAATAATTAAGTAAATATCTCAACATACTGCATTAAACCACACAAAAACACATGGGAATACAGATCCTGTAGCACTGAAAAATCACACATGTAAACCACTAACCATCAGTGAATTGGAACAACTATCCACAGAAAATACACTGAACAAAAAGTGCATTCTCAGAGGGTGAGTGATAATGCAAAGTCAATGCAGAAGCTTTTCAGCATCCACACTGTTGACCACTACTGTCCATCAAGTGACGCCAAACTGGAAAACTAGACATGGAGTTTAGGGGATTTAAAATGTGAAATATTGAGACATCATCATCATGAGACAAGATTGTCTTCTGGCCAAAAATCCACACTCTTGCATTGTTTCAATTGACTTCGACAAAGAGTGTTTTATGGTCTAGACCAAAATTGTGATGCTCCTAATTTAAAAAGGATATACATGTATTCCTTAAACTATACAACAACTACAACTGAAACTTTGCATTTTCATGCACTTTTTGTGTATTTTAATTCCTGTTCTATGCACTTATTTGTTTAATTTTTGGCCCCCTTGAACTGCCTGTTTGATTCAATTGAAGTCCACTTCTAGTTTTTTGGATAGCCATTAAACGGTGGGCAGTACTGGCCAAAAATATAGTGGTCAACAAGTTTCCTGGGGTGAATGCATTTTCTGTACCATGTATAATCTGTGTGGCAATTATTGTAAAACATAGCTCACTGAAAGTTCAGTAAGTGCCATGTCAGATTCTTGGACATTTGAAAATGAAAGTAGTGATGAAAACAAAATGATGAAATCATAGTGCTGACCTGAATCAGGAGACCATGCAGAATCAAGAACATTGTTGACTTTCTAGAAAGCCACTGCTTAAGAACTTGTTCTGCCTAATTACTACATATGAACTTGATCAGTGTGATGGATAGCTGAAATGAAATCTGTGAACCATAATTTTAGACAGTACCTCACTAATAAACATACCACTGGTGCAGGATTAAATTATACTTATTAATGAGGTATATTTATTATCACATCCACTGGAAAAACAAAATGACAAAATAAAAGGGAGTCTGTGTCTTGTGAAATGCGTAATTAACGACACAGTATACCTACTAAATGACTACTTACTATCAAGGTTCCACTGCACACTTCTTTGAATTAGAGCTCAGATGGAAATCGTTGAAACCACAAGAGAAGTGAAAAGACATGCAAAAATATAAATAAACTTCTCTTTTCAAGCTGAAATCGCATTTCTTTACATAATAAAAGATCCTTTATTTATTTTCACATTCATCCTTGGTTTTCAGAGTCTGACATTCATTCAACAAACGTAAGGTAACACAGAAAAGATAAAATGCAAGCTGCCCAAAAGTGGGTGAAAGAGCATGTGGTGAAAGTAGAATTATCATTCACTGTATGCATAAACAATGCTATTCCATTTCAGATTCTGCAAGAAACTCTTCCATCATAATATTCATGAGGGAAATGTCTGGTTAATGTCCTGGTTATTATTAACACTTCTATCAGTCACTTTGGCTAAAGGTGTGAAATTACCCTTACATGTTGCAACTAAATTGCAGCATCTTGTCCTCATACAATTTTCTCATCAGTGTGTCATCTCATTAAGAATGAACCGTAGCTTCTTCATCTCAAAGCTAATCATCCGGAGGAAATAATAATATGTAGATTAGACTGTTTTAAAAGTGTTCCGCTATCTGGATTGTAAGGAAATAACTGTCTTTCCTTTTTAGGACTAAAAATCTGCACGAAGAAAGAACACAGTTCATATGTGGGCAAATCAATTCTATATACAAATTATATAGTGTAAATTATGCTAATTATGCAGTAAAATTCAATACATGTTTGTTAGAATAACACATGTAAGGATGGCAGATATTTGTCTAGTTCTTTGTTTGCTTATTTCTTTTTTAAACTATCATTCAACAAAAAAAAAAAATGAAAAAAAGAGTAAATATCCTCATCTTCCTAATTCATTAAAATCTGAAAAAAATTGACTTCCTTTCTCAACCTCACAAATTCCTTGCAACAAAATTGCTAGGATCTAGGAAATATATGCTTTATATACATTTTCTATTTCTTCGCTTTATTTTCTACAACATAATCAATCAGTATTGACATGTCCAGTTTTGCTAACATAATGCTGATCTTTGATTGTTTACAAAGTGTAAAATGTAAAATGACTAAAATAGTAAGATCAAGCACAGGAAAAGTTTAGATTTATCCTACTTAAGTAGCATTTGTGAAGGAATGATTCATGTGCTCATGAAATAATCATAACTGTTTTAATTCTCCATGTTACTTGTTATGATTACTCTTAAAAATGATCACAGTCTACAACATGAATTGCCTTGAGGGTTACTGTTTCAAAACAGTGAATTTACTCTTTCAAAACAGTGAATTATCTTTTATGCGAATCTCTGCCCACCAGTGTATACAGCATTGGCATTTACTCTTGGAATCAGTTGATCATATCCTGAAATAATCCGAAAGGCTACCTTTGACAAACATTAATTGTCAGTCAAGGATCAGCTTTTCTTAACTACTAAGGGATGGATTTCTCTTTGATCCGCTCGATCACTTATAGACTCCAAAGGTCTCTTCAATTAAGTTTTCTTAATATTTTTACATTTTTTTTTAATCATGCACATGTGTAGGTCTGTTTTTTTTTTAATGTATATCAGCAAACAAATTTTTTTTTAGTTTTTATCCATGATGGTGTTTTAGATGTGCTTGGTATTATGACTGTCATTATTTCCACACCAATTATATACCAGACAGTCATTGTCACTGGTGATATCCCTTGAAGTTAAAGTACTGTAGTTTATCTTCTACTGTCAAACACTGAGACAGACCCAGGACATCACAAGTGTCAAAATAAAAGTCTCAGCCACTGCAGTGGATACAGAGATATGCAGACCAATTTTAACAAGCTTTCTTCCTAAAAAACAAAACAGAAAACAGAAATGATTTTTGATAAACAGCCTCCTTTCCTTAATGAGCTCTGATTTTGGTTGCAGGAACCAAGAAATGCAAGAAAACAAAATTATCTCTAAAACTGTATATCACTCACAAGACAAAGTTTGAAAATTAAAAAAAAGTATGATTTATCCGTGCCTGGATTAATACTAGGAAAAAATGCATAAAATTGTCCTCTGCATTGGAATAAAGGAAAAGAGGACAATAAAATTAAAATGGTGCAGATGAAATATGTAAAACATAAAACTGTATGCAAAAATGATATTCAAACCTTTCAAACTTTTTTCAAAATTCTTATTTGGTATTGACCTGCAAGAAATGAAATAAGAAATGTGATAAACTTAAGTCTATGGTACAAACTATTAATTTTAACTAATCATAAAGATATTATTTATCTTGCAGCCAGTCAAAATAAGGCTTATGTCAAAAGTCTGCAAGGCTAGGCAATGTGATTTGGAAGACAAGATGTTGCCCATGCAGCATGTCTCCCCACCCCTCACCTCGTCACTGATGAATCCAAAGGAACGACTAGGTCGTTACAGTTTGGCACTGCCAGAATAAGGTTGTAAGCAACACCTTAGGGGCAGTCGAAAGACTAGTAACTGAGATACCAGAGTCCAAGGGTAACTGGAGCCTTCTGACGTGAAATGTTTGTTGCAGAAATTGAAAATAAAGTCATTTCTGCACATAAAAATATTGCCTTTATAGACTAATGGTCAGCAATTATTGATAATTGGAGTTTTCTGTGAGGCAGGTTTAATGACTTTTATAGTGAAATATTGTTCTGCAATCACAATTCTCTCAGCATTTTTTTTTCTTCTGTGCATGGGGGGGAGACCACCTGCCACTTGAAACAATTACTTCTGAGGTAAGAATGTTGCTAGATCAAAGCTTTTTTCACATTATAAAAGTAAACAAACGGAGCATTCATAACATACATATACGGTTAAAAAACTGATGTAACATCATTTTGACTGGCTGCAAGACATCTACTGACATCTCTGTCTATATACACCAATACACACAGGAACACTTCTGTAAAGAAGGAATGACAGATGTAGGCATTCTAGACATGAGACATGAAATTCTTTTCTCAAATAGTGAAGCTGAGCATAATATTCTGATAGCTTACAACAGGACATGCTGTAGGTGCCCATAAAGCCTTATGTGTCAGAAAAATATGATTGTTAAGTGTCTAAGATAGGATGAAAAATTACCATCTTATAAAGCTTTTTAATCAGTACAATTATCTTCTTTGGTTCCTGTTGTATAATTTTTCAGACACTTACATATTTATACTCATTACAGTCAACTATGCTTAATCAAAAATTTTTCTTAGTCACAAATTTTCCAGGTGAAAGAATGCTGGTATTTTCTACAAAATGTCACTGATTAATTGCAAATCCTAGTAAATCCAATTTTTTCTGTACTCCCAAGGATTTGCAATTAAGCAGACGCTTTAACAGAACAGTCACAACTGTAAACTGCTATTGTGAAAATTTATCAGGGCAGTAATATCTTGCTTATGATACAAATGAAATCCATGGTATGTGGAGAAAAATTAATGATTCTGTCACAATGGGAAGAATATCCACTGCAGGAAATAAAATTTGCATTTCAAACACTATCATACCAGTCAGATTTGCTATTTTATCACAGATGAAAACTGTAAAGCAACCTGGGTCACTCACAATATTATACCAGCATTAAGGTACAGGGGAAGCACAATATCAGGACAAACATCATTTCATCATTCATCTCATGACCGATAAATAAGATTTTAGATGGAATTTTTCATGCTGTACCCATCTGGTATTTTATTGTTGGTTAAAAAAAAAAAAACAAACTGTGATGGACCCAATTACATAGTAATCTCCTCCCATAAAACAGCAGATACTGTACACATACTCACTATACCTATTTCCGTTGCATCATACTAAAGAGCACTGTGTCTGATTAATGTACATTTTACTATATACAACAATTAAACAACATGCATGCATCATCACGTTTGACACAGAGAAAAAAATATTAAAACCTTTCTTTATGAACTGTCTAACCATGAAAATTGAGAGAAGATTTTTTGTTTTTGTCCAAACCACAGATGCAGTCCTATATTAATTTATTTGAGCACTTAACTCATGCATTAGAAATTCCTTTATTTTTGTGTGTTTTGAAGTCCCTAACAGCTGGCAAAGTTGTTTTGGTAATAATATGTTAATAAGATTTTACAGTCTACAATCCAGGCAATGCAAGCTAGATCACAGTGTTATTATTACAGCATACCCTGCCACTAAATAACTATCTCAATTCCTTAATAAGCATGCAGGATCATTAACCCTGTCACTGTTATTTTACAAACACCGATCTCTATTATTGGACAATATGGATGTGCTTTACCCAAATGTCTTATAGCCTGTCAAAATGAGATTTAAGTCTTTCTTATAAAATCAAATTATGACAAAATTAATAATATGAAAGCTTAACTCTTTAACCCCGAGCGGATGGTGGCACCGTCCAGTGAAAGGTCACATATCCCCGAGCGGGCGCTGCCACCGTCCGATGCCAATTGATAACTTTAAACTGCGAAATCTTTTTGCTACGACCACATTCTTCAATGATCTGACCCGGAAATGAAAGATAATAAGAGTTCATTTCCTTCTGACGCTGGTTTACTAGGTTTGGCACACGTTTTGAACTTAGAATTGATGTATTTTGAAACCGTGTGAGCCCAATACAATGGAAAATCTTTTTTATTTTCCCCTCGCTTTCCTATCACAAAAACTCTTTCTAGTTTGCTTCTACAGACTTTTCATTATAATAAACAGAAATTACATTCAATTTCCTTTCATTTGATGTATGACACATATAGCTATGAATAATCTGGGACATATTATGAACACTTGTTTTGCATGCCCATGACAGCATTTTGCTAACTGAGAAAAAAATTACGTCTGAACGTGAAATAAAATTCCGGGGTTAAAGAGTTGATGTATGTAAGTAAGTGGAAGAACTTTTGATTAAGAATTACTGAGGTCCAAGTTGGTTGAAGTAATACAGCCTCACCTTCATGCAATGGAAAATATACTCACAATAGAATTGAATGCAGTAATGATTTTATAATCCATTTCTGGATGGCCCCTAGCACCTTCGGAACCTGATATCTCACTTCCTACTCTAGCAACATAAGCCTAATTTTGACTGGCTGCAAGACATATCATCGCTGTTCTGACAAGTGACTAAGATGGCCATTTAAGGGTACTGAGTTATTTACATCATGTGTATCCTTACTACAACTGCTTTATTTTTTTATAAACAATATTGCAAAATTCCAATTAGATTTTTAGTTATAGCTATTGTGATTTTGACGAACACCAGAAACTGATCAGATTTTGGTATCGCATAGTGAAAACTCTAGCTCTAGCTGAAAACTAGCCCGATCGATCTCCGTCACTATGTTAGAACAGTGATGATATGAGATCAGATGCAGAAACTATAAGTAAAAGCATGAAAGAATCCCAATATTCAGAGAGGTGAAATTCATGCACTTGTAAATCTCATGAATTAACTGACCACGTGTAAATATAAGAAGAAAGAATGAATAACTAATGTGTTATGTCATCAGGTGCCTCCATAATGATTAAGTCAAGTTTTGTAGTTCTGATAAAACTTCAACAGCAAAGCATTTCAATGGTAACACAAAAGTAGCTGGCACATGCCTTTGCAACTAATATTTTTGAGGGAAAGTATAAGTGCATTTCAATTATTTTTTAATATGTAAACATGAGCCTTGATCTCATCAACAATATGGTATCCTTATTTCATCATGGCCTAAGTTTGACTCTGGTCATTATGCAAGCACAGTGACAATATGGAAGAGGAAGACAGCATGAAACTTTCATTATCACATAATGTTATGCCAGATCATGGATATCCAAGTAGCAAAACAGGTAAAGATGCCAACACAACTGGATACAGATCTCAAGTGTCCAGCTGATGACCCATAAGCCAAAATATAGCTCACTTAATTGTAAGACAAGGCCCATGAAGTTATTTCAGACCAATTACTGCCTTACACAGGTCCGTGTCTTGTATCATCATGAAACATGTGCCCACAGTTTAGATGTGGTCCTCATCACAAAGAACTGAATAACAAAACTGACCATTCTTCTCTAAAGACTGAATACTGCTGGGGTGGAGAACTATGACAAAATTAGTCTCGTAACTCACTCATTCATTGCCTTAAGAAGTTATTGCTTATAGCAATGTTCAAAGTATTTCAGTACTGCTGGTTAATTATGTTGGAAATACAGTAAGTGACTTTCTATACAGTGAAACTCGAATATAACGAGCACGGATATAACGAGTTCTCGGATGTACCGAGCAAAATGAAAATCCCCGTTTTTTTTTCCTTCTTTGTAATAGTAAACTTGCCTTTCATATAACGAGCACAAAATCCGCTAAACCCGGCCCTAACGAGGTAACCGACCTGCAATTAAGCCCTCGCAGCCCTTTCGTCAGCGGCGAGGAACTCGAACGTTTAGGCTACGTAACAATTGCCAACAATAGGCAAGTCTCGCTGTCTCACTTATGTAATTTACCGGTAGGATTACCGGTACAAACTAATTGCGCAGTAGGCCAAGAAGCGGGGTAGGAAAGGATGCGGTGGAGATGTGACCATGCGACGGGAGGAAGATGGGATTGATATGCTCGGCTAATGATTGGCCAAGCCTGTTGTTTAGACCAATCATTGTGCTAGGCAATTTTGATTTCAATCAACAAAAGCAAAAAAAAAACTAACAGTACAACCACAATGCATCGGCTGGCGGTGTTGTTACGCCGTCTCGAATCAAGGGAAGCAACCAGGGATATTACAGTATTTTGAAGTGCAGAGTTAAGTACCATGTTAAGTAAAGGGTCTCCACATAGACTTACAGGGCTAGACTGGGGTCTCCCTGACACTACTGACAGTTTTTACATGATTTTCAGTGGACCATGCTTGTAACGAGCCATCGGTTCTAACGAGCACCGACGGTCGGTCCCAACGACCTCGTTATATCAGAGTTTCACTGTATAAAAATTATGCATTTCTGCACTGACCAGGGGTCATGATAAAAACAAAGGGATCAAGCAACACCCTAAAAGGCATTAGTTTCCTTGGATCAACTATGATATATACAGTCAACTAACTTAGTTCACTGAACTCGCTGTCAGAGATGCTCATTTGTACTAATGACAGGGAAAGCCTTACAGTCCATGCATATACTCGGATACTGTCCGCCACCAAGTGAAATTGGTCATAAGGTCTACAACAACATCACACTTTGCAATGAGTTTTCGTAGGGAACTTTGTGTCTGAGGTTCCTCACAGTGTCAAAGTATGTCACGCTTAGCTAAGAATATGACTGTACGATACTTATATGTGTTTCCTGGGGAAATTATCTTGGAATTTACTGACTCCTGGTGCATGAGAAAAGCAACTCACTTTCAATGAAGGGTCATGAATGTGGCTTTGGTAGTGGGAGAGCTTATAGGTTCAGTGTCGTCCCTACTGGGAAAAGCAAATCTTGACAAACACAGACATGCCACGGCTGTGAGCGCAAGTTTGTAAATTCTTACCTAGCTGCAGAGAACACTCTGAACTTAATATTACATTACCACCATGCTTTCCATTCCACCCCACTTAATTGCAATCTGCATGATTGCATTGCACTTTAAGATTAAAAGCAACATTCTTTAAAAAACAAATATGATTCTAAACACAAACACAGTGAACTTAAACAATCTCTCTACTAAGTGGCAACCATTCCTATGGTCTCGTGTAATTGCAATGAAACAATCAGCTGTGTCTCCTCAAAACTGACCTTTCTGTAGAAAACTGAAGATGTGTATACAAATTCCCTACCGCACACCAGACAAGAACAAAACAGCTTGCTATGGTGTCATCTTCCTTGCACATGGTTGAGTAACAACTATGTTATAAGTGGTCCTACGTAATCACCAGGCAATCAAAGTTTTGCATGCTTTAAGTCACAGACTATTCATGGAAATTATATAGTTTCAGTATGATAATTCCAGGTCATTTAGACACTGTCCGGTTTTCAGTGAGATAAAGGGCAAACACTAGACTAGAACTTCCTGATTTAAGCTTCCTTTCTATAATACTCATAACTTGGAAGGAGGATGACTTGCCAATAATTTCTTCATGTCCAAAAGAGATCCTGTGAGACTCTCTGAGAATGTGTCAGAGTTGGTCTGTGGACTGTTGTTGAAGGAAGAGATACAGAAAATGAGCTGATCTTCTTGCGGGTTGTAGCACAGGCCATAACCATCGGGTACCACAGGGCCGAAGCCAAGGAAACCAGGGTATTTTGAGGCAACCTGGGCAGAAAATGGATTATCTTTGTTTAGTGATAACAGACCTCATGTGAGTATACAGTTGAACATTATTTTACTGCCCCCATACTATGGCCAATGTTTTGCTCCTCGACAGATCAAATGTATTAAAAATTGTGGCAATAAACCCATTTATCCTACTCCCTCCCCCCTGAGCTCTACCATCCTGGTACACTTTCACTTTTCCTTCTAGTTGTTAATTATTGTAAAATAGACCTCATTATACTGTCGACAGCAGAGTTGACTGAACAGTAAGCCCAAATTTTCTTTGCGGTGTGCACCACAGTACTGTACTATAAGCTACAAGAGGAGGGTAGGGAACCACCTTAATGGCAAAGTCCCTACCACCACAACCACTTCCTCACCACCACCATTGCCACAGCAAACCACAAAGTTCTCTATATGTTACCTGACTAGTGGAAAGTCTAAAATGTGAGTTCTCCTTGAAGGCAAGGTCCATGAAAATCTCAGGAATGTCCATTCCATTCTCCAAAGCTGTTAATTTCAGGCCCAGTAGATGTCTGTCGATACCCTGACCTGAAATTGTCTACAGAGAAAAACACTTCAGATGAACTGAAAAATTTCAGATATACAGCTGACTCCACTTAATCACACTCTGGATAATCACAACTACCATGTAATCAAGCATTTTCCATGTCATAAAATGTTCAACTTCTATACAACGATCACTAGATAACTGATTTGCAATTTCTTTTAATCACAACTTTTCCATGCTCCCTAGGAACTGTGATCAAGCAGAACTGACTGTGCTTGAAAATAAACTATACCATAAATCTGCAACAACATCCCTTTGCTGCTTATACATACAGACTCAAATACTACTGAAGGTAACAGCCTGAAATCTGGCACATAAAATTGTTGGATACTGGTCGTACTTCTTATCTAAATAAGCACAGAAAAGCTTATAGGCTTTGCAAGTTATTCTAAAAGTTCAATAATAATTTAATAGTATATTCGCGAAAGTGTTTAATCCAAAATGTACAATCCAGTAAAATGACATATTGTATTCAACAGTCCATCTGCTTCTGGTCCCTAAATTTGTTCCTTGCTGTTTAGTTGTTTACAGTGTTAGCATGCTGCCCAGCTGAAAACATATGATTGATAGGCAAAAGTAAAAAACAATATTCGGCAGCAGAGACAATAAATGAATGAAAATGCAGCCAAAGTTATCTAAATCTTCATCTACAATTGCCAGAACAAAACAATGGCTTCATCAGCTCCTAGCATTGTTGACAGGTGAAATGTCTTTGTTATTATGAAATCCAGGGAAAGGTTTCAACCTGTTGTCTTATTATATTCTTTGTAATATCCCTAGCACTGATTCTGACCCAATCATCAACTTGAGATTTTGACAAAGCAGTCTGATATGATGCTAATATTATATAATGAATTTTCAAAACATGTTTATATGAATGCAGCTATTTTTATTTTTTTTTCAGTCTGAGCTCTGATTTATTTTGATAAGTGATGCATTCTGAGTTAAAAGCTTTTTTTCCCCTTTAGTTTGTTAAAGAAATAAAGGTGTAAATGGCAGTTTATCCGAAAAACTCTAATTAGACTTCTCCTGTAGAAGAACATTTTCCTTAAGGGGGGGTGCGCCTTCTGAAAAGGAGGTCTAGAGGTTAAAATATCGAAATTGGGCTTTTGGTATTTTTAGACACTTTGACCTCTTCTGCTATGAGAAAAATAACCTTTGAGGCCAGAAACATCCGTTTTATGCCCTGAAAGGGCACCTCGAGATGGTCATCTTAGCCTTGTATAAACGCGCTATCAAAACTTCAATTGCGTTTTTCTCAAAATGTTGTTTTTCTCCACTTTTTTCCCTAAGGCTTTTTTATTTCTAAACTGACTGACTTCAAATTTGCAATATATCTATCCGATAGAATGCGTTTCAATAAAATGCATCCTTTTTTCTAGATTTAATTCACGTTTTTGAAAAAAAGTCGATTATCTGGTGGAAAATTGAGAAAAATACACATCCGTCAACACACATATTTCAAAAATTTTTTACTGACATTGTATGATAAATAAACAAAAAACAAATGCATTTTATTATTTTCATAGAGCTATTTTATATGTGTACAAAATTTGAAATGGTCACATTTAAAACTCTAGGAGCCTTAGGCTTTTGAAAATAGCTCATTTTCAACACACAAAATCCAATATGGCGGAGCTGCCATGGCAACCGTACACAAAACAAAAATAAAATCCACATTTTTTCCTCTAATTTGACCATGCCGAATCTGAATTTAAAGCTTAAAAAGTCCCTAGTTCAAGCATTCACGATTTCACTCCCAGGAGGCGCACCCCCCCTTAAGCGCTGTCAGGACTGAAGAAGTAGACCGTTCGTGTTACATACTGCAAGGGGATTAAACNCCTTAACCTCATCCTATATACTCTGAATATTTTTAAGTAAAGGGAAATAAAATAAAGTTAGCTGTTCTTTAAACACCTCATTTTTGTTTCCTTATAAATGACATAACTCTAAGGAATCCACTTACAATTGTGGTGAATGAGTAAATAATAATATTTCATTTATAGGGCACTTAAAATCTCTCTTTCAAATGCTCAACAGCTCTATATAATTCCAAAACCATTTAAAAAGCATAAAACAACATATACAAACATTCCTAACACTAAAACATGACACAGCATAAAAGGTTCACGATCAAATTAATAACGGAAATGCATATATATCTGAAGACAACAACATTTTCCAATGACAACAGACTTTCTGAGTTTAACCCTCTAGTGCCCAGCGTATCAGATCTGATACATTTCGTGGAACAAAAAAAAAAACAAACCAAGATCATCACCCTTCCATAATAGTGTGAAGTCGCATGAGCGGGCATTAGCCTGGATATGAGACTTATAAACCGCACTATTATTATTATTATTATCATTTTGATGCTTGTTCCAGCATAGTGGATCCAGAAGTGATCCAAAAACTGGAGCTCGGACTTTTTGTGCCATTGTAAATAGGGCTGGGCACTAGAGGGTTAAGCCAAACACCCTTATATTGCCATGATTTACACCAACATCTACCAGATCTCACCTCATCTGTGTATTTTCTGTGAGCTTGGATGGCTTTCTTCAGCAGGTCTACTTTTTTGGCATCTGGCACTGAGGGATCATCCATAGCTTTAGTAAAAGTATGGGAGGCAATGGAACATGAACGGATGGTATCAGTGCGGCCCAGTTGGAATCTTCGCAGGGAGCCCGATTCATATGTAGCACAAGGTTGCTTGTATATTCTGAAACAGCAAAATAAATGTCATAACAAGGAAACCAGTCTTCCTCCAATTTCATCTGACTTCAACTGTTTGAGGTAAGTCAAATAATCATGAAGTGTTAAGGTAAACCCACCTGTTTGTTTAAAAGTTGGCTTAGCAAAATTCAAACGTTTAAATTCTTTATTTTCCGACTGTGACACACTTCCAGACAGGCAGCGATCAACAAGGTACAATGTTAAGTCTGTCATGAACAGTCCAGGTTCATGCCAGAATGAATCAGAAAACAGACCTACTACTGTAAACTGGCAATCACTATCAACTGTTTAAACTGCAAACAGCCTACTACAAATATATGTTAAAAAATAACGGTTTTGAACTTCTCAACAAACACTCAAAACATCTGGACATTTAAGAAAACTTGAAGTTCTCTTTTGTAAACCTTGCAAATTCTTTTCCTGTAAATTCACTATAGATACTCTAAAGCATGCTTATTACAGTTAATTCTGCTTTATCGCTTCTGCTTAACTGCAACTTCTGCTTAATTGCAACATTTCTCAACAAACAGAAGTGTTTGTCCAATATAAAAATCACTGGATAATCATAACTTGCCCAATAACCGCAACTTCTTAGTGACCATTAAGGTAAAGATCAGGGTTAGAAGGATTAAAATTAACAAATAAATACATACAGACCACTGAAAGTGCATGAAGGAATGAGATAGCAGGCAAACATCCAAGAGAGTGATCAAAATTATCCACATTTGTAACAAGGCTCTTTCCCCCAGCAATTCCATCAGATACAAGGCAACTGTGAGCCAGCCTATGTGAACACCATACTGGGCTAAACCCCCTCAAAAATGGCATATGTGTATCTGTCTCCGATAGGCAGATAACTGTAGTGCTGTTTATTTGAATGCCCTGCACCCAATGACAGCAGAGCCCCACTTCTCCCCCTTTCCTCTGATGTATGAAATTCTGTGTATTTAACTTGGCATTTTGGAATTTGAGTCACAAGGTTTAAGTCTATACACAGCCCTGGATTGGTAAAGAAAGAGAGAAAGACCACCTGAAATATGCTAACTGCAAGGCCATCTGAATGAATGCATCAGGACTCAGCTTTTGTGACTTGATGAAACTCTTGCCATAGTCCTTGAAAAACAGTGAACGAAGCATTACATCCTCCACAATTCTGAAAGGTAAAGAATACAGATATAATGGATTACAGACCCTATTTAATTTCTTTGTGTCTGTGTATTTTGCATGTTGTCCATGTGGATGTATATTTTAGCATTCAACAAATCAGATCAAATGTAGATAATGGTATAATATATTTTCCCGCAATTTTAAAGACTTTGAAACATATCTATGTATGTTTTCATACTGCTACTCCTCATCCTCTTTTCTGCCTTTCTCATTCTTTCCATCTTATTCTAAATATCTCAGTGTCTCTGTTTTCCATACTCTTTCCATCTCACCTGATATTTCTGCAAGTTCCTTTATCCTCTTCTACAGCTCTCTATCCTTAACTCCACAATCTCTTTCTCTTACTCTCTCTCTCTCTTCTCTTCTTTCTTTCTCTTTTGACTTCCTTGACCAGTTCTTCTCTTCTTTCACTTACGAATCAATCTCTTCCAAGCCTCTGTTGATAACTTCCAGTGTTTTACTACCAATATTAAACGGAAGACGATGTGGTGGCTGAACATTGGCTGCATCTATCCATGGATGTTGTTCCCTCTCTCTGGAAAAAAAAAAAAATACAGTCAACTCTGTTGCACTGAAATTCAGATATTTACAACTTGTGCTTAAGCACACTTTCCACACAGCAAAACAATGGTATTGCTATAAAAAGTCACAGGCTGATTGCATCTTCTTAAATCACAACCATTTTCCATGCTCCCAGGAAGTTACAATTAAGAAGCGCTGAGAATATCATGAAAGAGACTGAGTGTTTGTATACATATATGTATAGATATATATAAATTGCCCTTCCTCGGGGATCATGGAAAAAGTGGGTGACTGAGCAGACAAGCGATTAAGCGGAGAAGGTAATTTCGGCCATATTTTTTGGTAATGGGGTTAAATTGGTTTGATGTCGTGCAGTGGCGCCTTCTCGTCGTCAGACTCAAGACAGACTCGGGTTTAACAGTGTTGTGGCACACAATCTGTTTAGTAATATATAATTATTTATAATATATCACACTCACAGCCTGGATATATCTCAGTTCTTCATCTAATGAAATAAATCACATTTTGTCAGATGTGTCACTCACACAAAGTCCATGACATAATCACTCAGGCCAATGATTGATGGACCCTCCGCTGTTGTGTGTTCATATGTGAGACCGATGAATCCATCCTGGCTGAAGTTAAACTGGAAAAATATTGGAAATGAGCTTAAACATCCACATAAGAATATGATCTCCATTCAGAAATGCATAGTGAAGTGCACTGAGACTACTGGGGACAAACAATACCATAATACATATTACTACTGTTGCTTCTGCTACTATTATATATCCCTTTAAGCCATGAGTTTTAGGCTCACCGGTAGCAATGATAATAAATTAATGTGGTTTTGATGCTTGTTTTCACAAGCATGATACTTGCCTTGTCAGTTCTTTTTCGAGAATAGACCTGGACAAAAAATTTTATGTCACTGTTGTTTATGTCTCAATTATAAGATTGGATGCCCCCAGATCCCTATCCAGCACCTTTTTTCTTCTGGGAAAACCCTGTTATTCATTTTGCTAATAAACTATAAACACAGAAGAAAAAGAGTTCACCTCACCTGCATAGTTTTGTCGAACCATCTGTTTGCACTGTAGGCATTGCTACCCCCTCCATGCAGCATAATGGCTGTGGTCAAATCAACAGGGTTGCCATCTGTCAGCAAATGAGGCCCATCGAGACAAACAGCAAAGATGCTGCGCTGGATGTTCTCCAGAGATGCTTTGTTACTTTTATCTGAAAAATTATGGATAGTACTGAAATGTAAATACAGGGATTCCATCAACCTCTCAGTCTGAAATTTAATCAAAACTTTTTGCCCACAGGTCACATATGACATATGCCATGCTGAAATCAACACTGTTCAAGCAATTTTACATGAACACATAAACACACCTCATTAAAGCTACAAAATTATTGTTCATGTTAATTCACTGACTTGAGGGCAGTGTGTTCCTGAAAATCTGTTACGTGTCATATCCCTTTCTGAAATATGTGTGCTTTATTGTAATGGAGAGTGGTTTTCCAAAACTCCCTAAGACTGTTTTTGTCGAAATATCAACAAGTAGTGTATTCAGAGATGCATTTTCAAAATACCATAATTCAAAACAAGAATGAACTTGAAACCTGGATTATATCAAGAGTTAGGAGGCCTCTCATTTGACCCTGTGTCACCCTAAAACAACTGAGTTCTTAAGTCAGGTACCTGTGAGACTACAGTGCTGTTGACTGCATATATCAACAATTGTTTAAAGTAAATAAAACTGTATTGTTTTGAAGGTAATATTTAATTTCCTTTTCTTCTACAGCACTTAGAGTACACTTTCTTTGGTAAAACCTCTTTTCCATTTCAAGAAAACACAAAGCTAGGATTCACTTTTCCATGTTAAGTCTAAGTACTTAAGACCTTTTAAGCACCCTTGTTAAGGACACATCATTAAACACCCTGCTGTCTCCATGAAATTGCAGGCCATCCAGTCAGCATAAAAAAGTGAGATAAACTAGCAATGCTTAAAACAGGAAGTAATCAAATTACCCAAATTTCATTTTTTCAGATTTTTTTTTTATTCTACTAGTTCAGGATCAAAAATAGTCAGAGCAGCATAAGGATGAAGCATTAGGGTTTTTTCAGGACTCACAACTATTTTTGCAAAAATTGAGCATTTATGAAGAACTTTAATATTTTTGAGGACCCTTCCAAGTGCCTTTAAGAATCTTTAAGAACCCACAGAAGACATAGATAATGAAAGCAAGTCTGAAAATGAGGAATCTGCACCAATCTAACCTTTAATCATGTTAGCATAGGCCTTGCCCCAGGAGGTTCTGTCCATACTTGTGAGAATGCCAATAGGGATGCCTTTCTTCTGGCTGTGGTTCACACAGTCTTGCAACTGCTGAACCAACTGGGAGATGCTCAGTGGCTTCCCTTGGTCGCCGTAAACATCCATGGAGAACAACTAAGGTAAAGAGAGGAGGAATGATTTCAGATATGAGTGTCATTTGAAACAAACTTACATTCCATGTACTCCTTTTACCCTCTATGTAATGAATAAGTCCTGCGTGTCTAGGCATAATTCTGCCACAATTGTGCTGAAGTGCCACATGATTTTGTATGAACATATGAATTGGAACTGTGATCTACAAAACTGAGATTAGAAAAAAATATTCTAGGATCATCCATACTGTTGGTGTTTTTTTGCATGAAGACATCTAATATCTCATAAAAATGATCTATCCTAATGTTTTTCAGTTGATTCATGAACTCCCATAATTATCCTCTTAATCAGCTTCAAATTTTCAATAAAATGATACTGAAATTTGCATATGACTTAGTTTGTGGAATTATTTGTCATTACGAATAACATGAAATAATATCTGCTGATAATAAATCAGTAAAATCTGTCAAACCTTACATAATTGTTGTGAATAACTGTAATATGCTTTGGCTGGTTAGGATCATTGGGTCCTATACAAACATGAGAGTCTTTCTTTAGTCCTGGGATTCGGCAAGCATTAAGTAGCTGGTAGTACTGAAACATACACAGAGGCTTGCCTCCTAAGGTATCTACTGGCACAGTTTGTCTGTGGGCATAATATAGATTGATCATCAGTTCTATATGGTCATGATTAAACATGAAGGTAAACTCTCCCATTCCCAATCAATAGGTAAGGAAGTAATTAATCAATCAATAAATCAATCAATCAATCACTCATCATTACCAACACCACAACATATGAAGATAGTAGATTAATCAGTGATTAATCAAATCAACCATTTCATCAAGTACAATATTGATATCCATTCAATCAGTCAATCAGTCTATTGATCATCAACTGTTCTTTCTTTCACCTTTAAACAAACTGTGCCCTTTCAGCTGTATAAGTCTGAATAATTCTTAAAGAGACATCAGACACCTGAAAAATTCATACTGGAAGGAAAGATGGGTAGAAAGAGATGAATGGGAAGACCAAAATGAGGACTAGGACAGGACAGTAGTGACTGGATGAAGTACAGCCCAGTTACAACTGAAAGCACTGCAGCTGCGAGAGATAGGCTGACGTGAAGAAGAAGAGGCATTCCAGGGCCAGGTCAGACAGGAAATTGAATATTTAATTCTTTCACTATGTATGACATTCATATGCTTCCTTAGTCTTTGTGCCAAACATCTAGAAAATTCCCTTATTGTATCTAACCTAGCTGTATGTCATATTTCCTAAACAATGAACTACTTGTATGTGAAAGCTCATGGTCATTATTTAGGGACAAAAGCACTTACAAAAACAAACAAAAAAAATGACCTAGCGAAGAGGGCTAACATGACAAAAGTCAAAACCCATGTATCCATTCATGTTCCAAATGCAAGCACTTACTCATCCAGCATGATTTTGTAGTCCAGAACACCTGCAATGAATTTGGCAGCAAATCTGAAGAAGAAATAAACAGATTTCCTTTATCAAATTGTGAAGACAATGTAGGCAATGTAGTTAGACAGAATTATAACAAAATTGGTTTCATTAATCCAATGTTTTGTTCAGACCACATAATCACATGATTCCCCCTATAAATTTCAAACCTCCCTCCTCCTAAAAAATATACTGAACACATGCTGATCTTCCTTCTTTCTGGCACTCTGAACTTTGCATTATCTGAGAAAATATTAACATCCCCTACAAAATTTACAAATCCCCGGTCAAATTTATGACAAGGGGGGAAATGTCTCATCTGATAAAAAGGGCAAGAAATAAAGATATGGAAAAGAAGGAGAACCAAAGGTGTTCCAGAAAGTTTTAAAAAAAACATTCTTTCAACTTTTTCATCACCTTTCCAGATGGTGTAAGATTTTTTTTCCATTTTAGTAATGCCATCACTCAACAACCTCTTGTCATCTGAAAATTTTAGTTTTTGACAAGTTCTTAGCCCACTAAATTTACCCACCACGGGATAGAGCAGTTCTATACCAACATGTCATGGCAATCTGAGTTTTCAACATGTCCATGATTTTTCCATTAAAATGCTGGCCATTTTAGCTCATTCCAGGCATTTTCCAGACCTGAAATTTGTCAGAGGCACTTTTCCATGATTTTGCCAAATTTAGTATGTCAATGGCAGCCTTATGGGACAGTATATATGTGGTTTGAAGATTGTAAACTGGTAGGAGGGAGTGACTGGGAGAAAGTGAAAGGGGATAAATAGGGGAACAGTGTATTGCGAAGATGAGAGGCACTCAGGAAGGGTCTTCATTGCAACTTACTCAATCTGCTCTTTCTGTCCACGGTAACTCCGCCTGGGTAGGTGGAAACCAGGGCTGACATTGACAACCACTGGGTCTCTGCAGTTCAGGTAAGCCACATATTTCCACCACTCTGACAGCTGTGCAAAGAACATGTTCATCACGTTTTACTAAAACTAGGCAGACATTTCCCCACAATGCCTGTCCTTTACACAGCTGGACCTACTGCTGACATAAAATATTTGACAAGCTAACATTTTTCCAGCTGCAAATTTTCCTGGTGGCCCCAGTTTAAAGATTTTTATGAGATTCAAGTATAGTCCCAAAAATACTTTATTAACTCAGTTTCCTTAAGAGAAGTTTGAAAAGATCTGAAATGATTTTTTGCAACAATGAAAGAAAGCTACATGCATAATCTAGCTCTGCTGCAATGACTCAGGGGATACAGTTTATAACTGTTAACAAATAAAATGGGGAAAAGGGTGGCAAGGAAAGGATGGAGACAAACAAATCAATAAACAAAATAATTATTGGTACAAGCAGATACAAAAACTTATTTCTAGAAGGTAAAATGTGGAGTCAGTCTGTTCTAAAACTGTGCTCACAGCCTCTTAAGAGTTACAAGACTTCTCATTCTATTCTTTAACAAGGTAAAAAACGCCATATTTTTGTGCTGTTTACCTACCCAGTTGACTTCATTCTTAGCTCTCTCTTCCAAGAGTTGCTGCAAGGTAGGACCTTCCTTTTCTTTAAACTTTTTCACCAGCTGTATGGAGGACACAGGGAAACATGGCACAAATTACTGAGTATAGAGTTTCTGATGGACCTCAATTTACTGGCTGTGGATTATGGCATATTTTACCTCTCATAGCATGAGGCATCTAGTGTCCAGACTCCTGCTGGCTGCGTGACAACTGTTATGGAGAATGACCACTGCACATGTTGTCTGCCGGCAGATCAGCTGACACTGGTGTGCGAAATTCAACCAGCATGCCCAACGCTCAGAAGGACATGCATATATATTCTGCTGCCAGATTAAAACAACAAGTGGAAGTAGAATTAATTCTATCTTAGCATCACAGAGGTTAAGAGATATGCTGGAAAGCCTGGTGGCATGAAGGAGTATTCCCTGGAGGAATAGCTGAGAATCTCTGACATAAAATGTAGACTCCAGGTCCTTTCCCGAAAATGAGAGAGCCTTCAAGGTCCCAGTCAGAAAATTACACTGCAGCCCAACATCTAGCTAATAAATACATCTTCTAACATTGTGATTTCAATTTACTCTCCGCAGAAAGTCTTGGGGCATGTATGTGCTTAATCCTCTCTTAGTGGGTTTATTCTTGACTATTAGTGAACTACAAAAGCATGAGACATTTATTGTTACCCAACTGATTTTATTTTCGGATAGGAAATATGCTACACCATAATCAAAAGTGTTATATTCCAGTTCTCACTGCAGTCACCTTACTTTAATGCAATAGACTGATGTGAGTTGAAGATACAAAATGTTTATATAAAAATTGTTTATATAAAATGGAAAAATGTTTATAGTATATGGACACCTCGACAATTTCCTGGAGGTCTGACATTCCTATGAACAAGCTGTTATAGCCTTAATGGTTTTGCCTCATGAGTCCTCTATATTGCAGGAATAGATCATGTTTTGCAAAAAATGAGGTTTGGAGAAAACTGTACAATCATCTAAGCATAAGGACATCAAATCCCTTATTCAATATCTGGGATCAATTTATCAGAAACAGCTTGAAATTCTGGATGAAATGATACACCAGTTTGCTTTTAACCCAATTTGTGAAATATGAACTAAAACCTCAACACAGGTGCGTGTGCTGAAACTGAGTCAAGACTTGCACTCATGCCCTTACTGCTTCCGTCGACTTGTACTGGTCATCGGTCAACAGAGGGCGACAGGTGTCCAGGTACTTCCGCAAAGTCTGGTCCAAGGGTGGAACTGGCAACTTTGGTAGGGAGTACTGGACAGAGAATGTCCGACCTTTGGGGACAATGCGCTGGTTATTGTCCACAACCATTTTACTCAATGCATTGGCTGCCTGCACCTGCAAATACAATACACAAAATTTCTATTAGTATTGAACATAAAAGAGGAGGATTCAGGACTCAAACTGTAAATTCTTCTTTTTCTGTGTTCCAGGTCACTTAGCTATTTCAGTAAAAATCATGTACTGGGTTGATAGGGTTAGGTCTGTCTCACTGCCCCACAACCTGGAATTCAGATCCCATAGTTCTCGTTAACATAATATATTTTTCATGGTCTTGTGAACAGATAGGTATTCTAAAAGACAAATTATGATGTCTGTGTACTTGTGTCAAGATAAGACATACACGTTTCCAACAAGTATATTCTGTGGCACTGCTGTCAAAAAGACCACTGGAAATAATACCCCCACAAAAATTCCCGTACAATATTCAGATTTGAATATTTTGCCAGGGGTACAACAATGCATGACAGGAACCATTCTTGCAACAGTGCTGACTACATCAGCAGCAAAACCTTGCAGATGTTTCTATATATATATATTTTTTTTTGTCATGCTTTCTGTAGGAGACTCCAGGAATTTTTATTTGTAAAGCAAATTCAAAGAATTCCTGACATTCCAAGAAACGCAAACCCTGAAAAGAAAGAGTGTCAAAGAAACTGCTTCCTTGTTACCAGCCTATTCATGAAAAATCTGCAAAATGGTTCAATATCCGCTATGGAAGATTGTGAAGATCTTCAATACCCTCATCACCATGCCAAAACCCAAAATAAACTTTCTTGTATGAAGACACCCTTCAAATTACCACAACATGGCTGCAGGGCCATTACTATCTCCTTTCGGGCCTTCCCTCCACACCAACACTTGTGAGAGGGCCACACTTTCATGCTTTTTCTCTCCTCTTTGCCTCTTCTATATATCCATTTTTCTCCTTTTTTTGGCAGCCCCCTGACAGGGGGCTCATCTCTTCACCACAATGTATAGATTGCCAGGATGTCCACTGCCCTGCATGGCTGAATGTTTATGATGTCACACCCTGAATCAAAAGGTCAAGGGCTCAATTATTGCCATGGTTTTATTGTTAATGCCTTGGTAAATTATTATGTTCATATTCTCCTTAGTACATTGGTTACAGGCAGTGAAAGGTTGTGTGTGAATGCTAATGATAGCTGTGTGTAAAGTGGCTATGACACTGTATGCTCTGCAGGAAGCTGAGTAAGTAACTGACTGATCTAACCTGCTAGGGTAATAACAAATATACAAGTATAATGACAGGCACTGCCTGATTATGTGATAATTAATTATTCACAAACGTCATAATTTTACAGAAAATTCCTTACAGTCCAAATATAAAAAATTTCCACAATAGGCTTAAAAATAAAATTTTCAATTATATTTTGCATGCATTTCATTTCACAAATACTTCACCACATCAATGTCGTTTGTTGCTCCGTCATTCATTGTGTGAGAGAAGAATACTTGGTCAACGCAGGAGTATTTCACCACTCGCCTGATTAAGAATTTACCACTTACAGCAGTGTTACTGCAGATTACCTTCCACATCTAATTCACAATGTCTCTCATTAGTAAAATAGATCTGGAATTACAGACCTGTAAAACTATTAACTACTCAACTCAAATGGTATCTAATTGCAATGTCTAATGCTGAAAATACAGATCTAAAAGTATGGTTGTTAAAAATTTAAACAATTATGGACACTAACACTTATTATGACTCATCATCAATGTCTGTCACTAAAAATATGTATTAGGGATCCAGAAGTATAGTGGTAAAAAAAAATTTGTCTTGCACAATGCTTAGCCACTGGTTATGTCAAGGAATCATATATGCTAGGTCTATAAATGGCTTCAAATCTGCAATGTCTATTCCTGACAAAATCCAAATCTAAAAGTATGGAGTAGATTTACTGAAGTTTAAACTTCTACAGTTATGAATCACTAAACACATCATCAAGCATCCAGTTTACAATATCTATAATTGAAAATATTATCTGGAGGTCTTCAGGTTAAATGTTTAGCTGAACAGTTTTAAGATCTAGTGCAGAATTAGATCAACATATCATACTTATTAAGACTGCAAGCAGCTAATTAAAGGATTTAATTATATGATGTTAATGACTCCTCCTCGAGCAAATTACATAAGGTAACAATGATAATATCAACAGCCAAAAAAAGACAACAATATTTCAGAATGTCACTCTAATGGATCATTTATAAGTGATCCGAACAGTTCCAAATTCATGTGTGAACCAATGCTCTACAAGCTTGTCATATTATTTTTTTCCAACTACGTCGTTGCCAACCATCAGAAAATTCTGCATGTATCAGCAAAAGTAATCTTAACCAAGCTGGTGAACACAACAGAATATTTTACACCCATTAGCCAAGAAACATTCACGGTATCAAACCAATTTATAATAGCGCTGCTTTCATTAACAGTGAATTATTTAACATTAATTTGAATTCTGGGCAAACTGGCTTGTGAAAAGTTTCCTGACTCGTCTCTTAGCTGGTAGTCCTTTTGTGCTTTTCATTTGTTTAGTGAAATAAGAATTATTATTCATAACACCATTACAAATTCTGATAATGTAATATCAGACCCTACAGAATTTTGACGACTCAGAATAGTATGAATGGCAACTATCATTCATTCCTCATACATGATCGTTTTTGACAAGGGGGTCTGATAATACAAGTTAATTTTTTTCTTTGTTTGGCAGAGATATAAAGAAAACCTTTCTTTAATGGTTCCTAGTTATTGAAATTTAGTTGCAGTTTGAGGCTTCCACATAACTCTTAAATAGGATAACTTATTATGGGCAATTCCAGCAGAATGACACGTCAGTTACTCTCATTTCTGAAAAGTTTGATTTCACAGCTGTCTTTCAAACAGGGCTTAAGTTATCCTTAAAAAAAAGACAAAAAGAAAGAAAGAGCTAGACAATAAGAAAGATGGGGAGAGGGAAAAATAGAGAGAGATAAACTTACGTGTGAAGAGAAATTGATGTTTTGTTGTTGTTGTTTGTTTGTTTGTTTGTTTGTTTGTTTTTTGCTCTTGAGTTAGCCCATCTTCAGATTAGATTGGATCTCTATGCATTTAAAAGACCTAAGTAATTCCATGTAGTGCGTTATGTGCGATTATAGGTGGGGCATATGACAAAGGTGTACATTATAATGTATCTGATAAAGTATGCGTGCAGATAGTGCCACGTATGCCACTGTCATTCTTTGCCTATCGGCGTAGTGTTATTTGAACCCAGACTAAAGACATTGTGTAAAGAGCTGAATCAGACTATTGACTAATCATTAACTGCTATAATTTTGGGCAAAGTTTGCGACTCAGTTTGTAATTCATTCATATGAACTGATTTTTGCTTGCTTCTCGGAAATGTACAGTATTTTTGTAGGTGCAATCGCAGGATTCAAAAAAAATGTTATAATGTACCATAACTACTGTATAATACTGTCCCTGCGGAAAATTGCATTTCAAACCCCCAAAATTTGCATCAAGAACTGCAAAATTTGCATGCAGAAAGTAGTAAAAATTGCACCAAAATCTGTAAAAATGTTGCAAAAATAGCTTCGTAACTCACTGTATTTACCACCAAGTCGCATTGTTCACTACGGAAATGTTGCCAAAAATGTAGAAATGGAACACACTTTCTTTGTTCCTGTTCATGCAGTATTGCGACACTAGCAGAAACAGTGCACTGTTTGACCAAAATCAGCAAAATGTGTAACAAATTTGCAGAAAATGACTAAATTTGCAATAATTTGCGACCGCCATTTTCTGGGCGGAAAGATAATATGTTCCCCAATTCCTTAAAAACAGAAACATTTACCACTTGTCTGATAAGGTTAGATTTACATATAGTAAACCAGAACGGTGTATTTATAACCAGTTTCTTATAAAATGCGTTCGGAGATTATTGTCTTTGATGCTCATTATCTCTCTCAAAGGAGGGCGCACCAATCGGTATGTTTTGGTGCGGATTTTCTTAAGACTTTTTCACAGCAGGTTCTTGGGGATTTTAAGCGCCATTTATGCCTGACCACGTTCTTAAAAGTTCCGTATTTTGGTCCTCAGGGTGAACTACTGACTGGAATCCATATCTAGAGTTATATACAATATGTCAAGGAATCAGCAGGCCACATTTTACTCCTTTAAGCGAAAGTGCGGAACCAAATATTTGACCTGTATTACGACTGGGGTGACAATTTCTTCAATACTTCACACAGTTTATGATGGGTTTTATTCAGAGAACAGCACAGATGGTATGAAAATTCAATACGCATCTAGCTTGGCTGGGAATTGGATCTGTTTAGAAATGTTTTCATTCAAATACTATCATCATCATCATCATCATCATCATCATCATCATCATCATCATCATCATCATGTCTTGTCTGTGTGTTTATGTGTACCGTTGCTTTGACTAACTCAGACTTAAACTTTTCTCATTCTCGCACCCTTTCACTCTATTTCTCAGCTGTTCTGTTTCTGTTTCTGGCCCTCATACTCCTCTTCATTTGCTTTTCTTCCTATGTCCCATATTTAAATAGACAGTCTTGAAAAGTTCTCAGACACGAAATGTTAACTATTTTTTTAATAACTTCATTAAATTGTTTTGATAAAGTTTTGTGTCAAATCTGGGCGGATTTAATTACGTTCTCATCATCATCATCTATCATTATCATCATCATCATCATAATAAGTCTTTTTACCGGGCAATGTCAAGTCACACACTTTGCATTAGTATAACCCTGCAAACCAGGTCACTTGGTAACTTGTTTAATACACAGAGAAGCACAATGCATATTTTATGTAATGTAATAATTAATTTATATAGCGTACAAATTCAATACAAAAGTCCTGTAGGACGCTGCATAATTACTTAGTAAAATTTACAGAGAACGAAAAGCCAATATACTTCACTGACACACGCATGCTCTCTCTCTCTCTCTCTCTCTCTCTGTCTCTCTCTCTCTCTCTCTCTCTCTCTCTTTTCTTCTCTTCACTCTCTCTCTCACACACAAACACACGCGCACACAGCACACACACACACACACACACACACACACACACACACACACACACACACACACATACACACACACACACAAACACATATACACGCTCACCAACACACGAACTTGCGCACACGTTGATATATCGCCATCTATACTGTTGTACTATCGCTATGCATGAACATTTTTCTTACACAACTTAGCTACTGAATATCGAATCCTGCTTTAAACAATTCGGTCGTAAACATATAACATAACATAACTTTATTACATTGTATGCAGGTGTAAATCCATTAGCACCCAGACGACAGCTTTCATAGCTTACTGTCGGACATACAGCTGATACAGAATTAGCCCACGAAAATGTGACTGAAATACTTTCCCAGGGCATTGTTTTTTTTTAACAAAACTATGGTAAGAATATAACACAAATCCCTCTCATACTGGGTTCAACAACGTAACAATATGGCCAGGCAGCTCTATGGATGAAGGAATACTCGTAAAGAGATCAATAGGCAGAGTATGATGATAACATTATTTCTGTTATTTCTGGCAACAATGCTGTCACTGTTGTTTATCACCTTGCTGTTGTGATTTGAAAACGGTAACTCAAGGCGACAGCGAGTCCTGACACCACAACATCCCAAACCATATACAGTCCTGTACTGCACTGTTTTAGTTGATTTCGTGAATGTGGAAATCTGGCTAATGCTGATAAACTTGCAAACAAGCATCAACACCCACAACATCATTGATACAGCTGATCGTGAGACCTTACCGATGCTCCAGTGAGAGATGTTTAAAATAAGATACACTCATTACGCTCACTGTTCTAGACTAGAAACTCTCTAACTCAGACAGCGAGGCAACACAAGATCCTAAAAGGAAGATAATCCCGTCTAAAAAGTGAACTGGCCCTTTGCCTTCCTGACACTCTAAACGGGCTGAGCCACACTGTTCTTACAACACCTTGCTCAACACCGACAGTTTGGGCATTTTCAATTCCTGTCTTCTAAAATGCTCAGAAATTTTGTTTCACCGATAATGCCGCCTGTTCCACAGCTTGTTATTGTATCATGGTAGAGGCATCAGTGATGATCTAGAACTTGATTTTGACTTCCATGGAAAACCAAGGGATACTGATCTTAATGTCACTCGAACTCACTCAAAAGCCCTTTTTATAAAGCTACAGGGAGCACACTTATTACGGATTTGCTTAGTACGTAAACATAGATACTGAATACTAAATACATAGATACTGTGGAGCAGCGTGGCCTAATGGCTACGGCGTTGGATTCAAGATCTAAAAATCGTGAGTTCGATTCCCGACCACGGTCATGTTGTAAGTGCCTTGGGAAAGCATTTCATTCTCATTTTCCTCAGTCCACCCGTCTGTAAAATGGGTACCTGGCTTTAGGCAGTGGAAGATATTGTCAGAATGCTAGTGATCAGCGCCTATCCTATAAATGGCTGCGCCACTGTATGCTCCCCAGGGAGTCGAGAAAGTCCTAGAGTGATCATGCCTGCTGGGGTAATAATAGTGTGAAGTCGCGTGAGCGGGCATTAGCCTGGATACGAGACTTATAAACCGCATTATTATTATTATTATTAATACAGTATGGGTGCATGTACGGTTAATACGTATTTCTATTAACAAGTTCAGTTTTGGTCGGTCCTAAGGTCTACGCATTATCCGTGCTCCATTGTACGTGTAGAATGATTTGAAAGACAGTACTGGCAAGCTGAAGCTGCACAAAATCTGATGTATGTGACAGCATGGCTTCGGAAAACCTCTTTCCATACACATTCATGGAAGGCAAAATGACGGTATGAAATTTTGAACTAAAAACAAGCATTAATAAATCACTATGTGCAGTCTAACAGTGGAAATCTCCTTGCATACAAGGGGTGTTCCAATGAACCAACAGCCAAAGGTTGTTTTTGTTTTCTTGGTGTTTTNGGGGGGGGGGGGGGGGGGGGGGCGCGTGAGCACTTCGACCCACATTAATGAGAGGCAGTAGATTGAGTAGGTAGTTGATTATAAATACAGTGGAGCACACTTAATATAGACACGCTGAATACATAAACACGGGTACCGAGTACAGTATTTTTCAACCCGATTTTTTTTTCCTTTTTCTAACGGTACACGTTTGATATTACGTATTGCTGTTAATAAGTACACTTTTGGTCGGTATCAAGATGTACGCATTATCCGTGCTTCACTGTATATATCGCACCTTACAACCAACAACATCGACATTCATTATGAGCATGCAAAATGCATGGCAAAAAAAAAAAATATGGGAGCCTTAATTTTAATCATCAGTAAATTGTGAATGTCAACTACATGGGAAACAGAAGTGGTAAACATTTCAGAAAACAATACATACAACAAGTATCAAGAACATTTATGAGAGAGTGCATGTTTATCCTTGTGTTTGATAGGTGCTGCTGTTGTTGTTGTTGTTGTTGTTGTTGTTGTTGTTGTTGTTGTTGTGCTGCTGTTGTTGTTCTTCTTGTTGTTATAAGATAAGATTCTTATCTTGAGAATCTCAGCAACAGAAAGTATACTAACTACAAAAATACAATGCTAAGCCTTCTCCTTTCTTTCTTTCTTTCTTTCTCTCTTTCTTTCTTTCTTTCTTTCTTTCTTTCTTTCTTTCTTTCAGTTTGTTCTCTCTCCCTCCTTTTAAGTAGCAACATAATTGTTTTACTAAAAATATTTAGTGTTCATGCTCTTCTTCACTCCTCTTGCTCTGTTGCCAATGGAAGCTCCGGTATCAAATACAAAATAAAGGAGATAAAACAGACGTCCACACTCCTCCCCCTCCCCCACTTCTCAGCCTCATCCAGTAATCTAAACTCTCCACTGAACGCCAAACAGTAATTTTTTGCAAAAAAAAAAAAAAATCTCGTTCTCTGAACTATGATGACCACAAGATTACCGCTAACAGTCTGTAGGATACCCTGAATCACTATCTAATCTATAAAACTAACAAATCGATATCTGGGATTGTTTGTCCGCTATATATGTACACCGCTTAATTTAGAGCACCTGATGGCAAGTCATCAACACTGAGGCCAGCTTGCCTATTGGGGTGGGGNCCATATGGAGTCCCATCCGCAGACTTTTTCGTGCCACAAGGAGCCAATGGCCGTGGTAGAAAAGGAACAGTCACCTGCCTATTGGGGCCCATGGGGATTTAGAAAGGCCCTTTCATGCACTGAACCTATGGAATGAGAGCATGCAGTCACGCGGCAGCAAAAAAGCTGGGCTAGCTGATGAGTTATGCTTGCCCACTGCCAGTCGAATAGAGCATGAAATTAACCTAGAATAGTTAAATTGGCGTTATGTGGTCAAAATTTCTCCCAAGATCTGATCTTTTGCCATAAGAAGGGCAGTATAATAACTGTATTTTGATGAAACATAAGCTAGATCTCCCACTGTCCCAACCTCTCCCTTCCCTGGCACCACGGGGACACAGCAACTAGTCTGTGACATTAGTATGAATGTCAAATACAGTCATCATAACATGCTAACTTTTTCACAAACTGACAAGCATATGACCTAGTTTTCTTACATGCATTAATTAAATGTGTATCTGTCTGTACTTGATAATGGACACGTCACCAGACAACTTTCTTCAAGTAGTCGTTAGTTATTCTAGAACATGACTTAGGTGGGAAGAGGATCATGTGTGGTGCCCCAACGAACCCCCTTCCCCCCCCCCTCGGTTATAGGATAGGATAGGATAGGATAGGATAGGATAGGATAGGATAGGATTAGGATAGGATTAGGATTGGATTAGGATAAGATTAATTGGATTAGGATTAGGATAGGAATAGGGATAGAATAGGATAGGATAGGATAGGATAGGATAGGATAGGATAGGATAGGATAGGATAGGAATAGGGATAGGATAGTAATAGGGATAGGATAGGATAGGATAGAGGATCTAATGATTTGTGAAGATGAATGACAGAAGGTAGTTTTTGAGAATGAGGGGTTTATTAGTACAGATGTGTGTAGGAGGTGAAAGAACAGGCCTTAGTGGCGAGAGGGAGGGGGAAGGGGGGAGGAGGGCTCTTTTGGTATATTAGCCGCCTCGTTCTAGTGCAGCAAATAAAAGAAAGGGCTTTGGCGGTGGGGACAAGGGGAGGGGGCGGAGCTGGAGGGAGGGCTCATCTGATATATTAATCGCCTCATTCTAGTCCACAATTATCGGCTAAAGTGCTATCCCAATCTTCTTAAAATAAATTGCTATAAGTACTGTAATTCTTACAGATGCTATAACCCGTGCAGTTGCTATACCTCTACAACAGTTTACTTCCCTCCCTCCCCATATTACCACTAATATATTACCCCACTAAGCCTACCAAAAGTATAAACTCCCACCTCTGCCACCAAGCTGCTGTTTAACCACTTTTACAGGCACTACTGTCAATACATCTACTATGGTGACTCTTATGGCTGGTGCTACCACTGCTACTATGGTTATAACTGCTTGCAGTACAATTACAACTACCGCTACTTCTTTACTCCCATTACTGTTAGTATTACTATTACTTCTACCACCAGTTACCGTAACCAATAATATTACTGAGGTAACTACTACTTATTACTTCCACTACTGCAATTCTGACGAATAACTCTTCTGCTGCATTTACTATTACTACTGCTTACTACCTCTGTTTTGGTTATGACCACAACTACATGGGCTAACCCAACCATAACCAATCTTCTTCCACCACTACTCTTGCGACTACTACTACTATTGCTACTGCAGCGGGTGTTTTTTTTTTTATCGCAGGATCTAACTGTTTTAAACTGTAAGAGACTGTTGGACTTGCAAACATCCAAAACAAAAGAGGTCACTGATCTGCTGCATCAGAGTAAATACAGTGAAGCACGTATAATGCATACGTCTTAGCACCGATCACAAGTGTACTCTCCTACTGAAATACGTATTAATCATATAGGTACCTTGGAGAAGAAAAATCGGGACCAAAACTACTGTACTCAGTATTCGTGTTTAAATACTAAGCGTGTCCGTATACTATTATGTGTGCTCCACTGTACTGTATTTCTTTGAATTACTACATCATTACTTTATTACAACTGAACGACTACTATCACTATCACTACAGTCTTTCACTACCTACCTACTAATCCCAAAGCTGACGATGCCGAACAATCCACATGCCAACAACGACAACAACTGTCCCCTTATACATACCTCAATGAACATCCATTCCTTGGCCTCTTTTCAGACATGGGTTAAAGTTTACAACTACTACAAAGGTCGCGTTACAGATAAATTTTGATATCGCGGTCAACGCCGCAAGTAGACGCTATAATAGCTGCATGAGACGGTATGTGTGTGCATATGTTACGTGTCCGCATAAGTGTGTATATTCAGCGAGATGCAGAGAAAGGGGGGGGGGAGCCGAGAAAAGGGGA
>JAWQUT010000355.1:304253-317287 GCA_033807755.1 Ellobium chinense | reverse complement strand
GGGGGGGTATGTTTATGGTTGGTCTGTAAACGGAGACGGATTAATCAGCAATGGTGAGAGGGACGGTGAGACAGTAACTCAAGCTCATTATATGATAGCTCATTATATGATAGTATACCTTCGGCATGATAAATGGAGAGCAAGAAAATGAAAGCAAGATGCTCCGTTGGGGAAGGGGGGAGGGATGGGAGGCCAACCCAAGGCCCCAACAATACCAATATTATTATCGTAACAATGGGCCGTCGGTGACTGGAGATTACTTCCCCTTATCATTCCCAGAAAAGGGGCGCGTAGGAAGACGGCAGTATTCGTTGTTACGTTGAACGCAGACTGTTTTTGATCGTAAGTAATACAAGCGCATTATTTTTTATAATAACAAATATATTTAATTTTATGCTTTGTATATATAAAATATAGAGGATGTGCCCGCAGAGTCTTTAATACCGTGAAGAGTTATGGCAGACTGGACGTTACATGCACACACACGTTAACGACGGTAATTTCGGTCGGGTCAAACACTCTGACAACTTATCCTAAGACTAAGCCATAGAATTTGCTTTACCATCACATGGATTGGTTTACAAGTAACTAATGTATCAATAACATGCTGAATCGACAGAATCGCGGGGACCATTACTCAAACAGTTGCAGTACCAATTTTTTCGTAGCGGAAAGTATTTTTCCCAAAGTTACGGAAGAAACTCCAGCGGACTGCTCATCACATTTGTGTTTATACTTTTTCCTGCATGTAGGCTAATTAATAACATCTCCTGAAATCAAAGTGGAAGTTTCAGTTGCAGTTATTTTTTCTTTCAGTAATGGTTCAAAAGTTTCAGATCAAGTTTTTTTTTTTTTTTCATTTTCACGTCAGTCGCGGTCATATTGAAAAAAAAAAACAAACCACGGCAGCTTTACGCCTTCGACGTAGCCCACCTGTAGACCACGCCTATGATGGAACTTTCTGAACTGAAAGATGAGATGGTTTTAAGGTCTGTGCATCACATAATGACTGCAGTCTGAACTCTCCATCGAGTTAGTTCAAAATAACGAGCTAGGTAACTGTCATGAAAAGGTTAAATTAATCCAACTGCAGAAGACAATAAAATGAAGTCTAACAGAAGAATACCAGTCGAACGAATTCCTCTTTTGGGAAAAACAAGCGAAGTTTTCATGATACGGCGCTTCAATGGCAAAGAACGCTCATTAAAGAAAAATGAGAGATTAACGATGCCATGAATGTTCCCCTACTTGCATGCCAATGCATGCTTTGTAGTAAATTATTTATACAATAGACTACGGTTAACACAGTTTAACACGAAAACGTTAAACCGAAAGCACTGCTGAAACAACATGGAACTAGAAACGCTGTTCATTTTAGGCTTCTCTGTCTGAACCGAACAAAGGTCTTTGGTCCCCCGGACATCGTTTTAACTGTTTTCTACTATACTTATTATAAGTCTCTGTAGACATTCTGAAGTAGGCATGCTAAAGCTTTCTTTGCAGTTCTGAAAGAAAGGATGATCTACATACTGCCTCACTGATGAGATGCTGCAATTTGAAATGTTTCAAATACTAGGTCTAGATTCTGACCTCTTGCAAATGGCCCAAAGAGCTATTTGCTCGAACTAAAGAGTATTAGCGTATATATAATAATGATACTTCATTGACACTAGTGTTAGTATAATCCTTAGATCTACCCTCCCCCTATCCCCACCTCCTAGTGCTCCACCCCATTTCCAAACCACTAGCCCAACGTATCATTTGCCCTTTGTCACTGAAGTTAAGAAGTTAGTTTTTATTCTGTAGATTTAATTCTGCCTTAGCTTTAAAGAAATGTTTCTGATATATGATGAAGCCTTCATTTTCTTACAAATTTATTGAATGGGGTTGTATTACAAATATAATCATACTTCATGACTGGCTTTAAGTGAGATCTGAAATTTTGCAGTTGGATGTAGAATTGGTATAGGAATGTAGCAGTGCCAGTTGAATACAATCACTTGACCACTTCTACTATTCAGGTATGAAGATGCCAATAGCACCTGGCATAAAATTATGCAATTTTAAATGGTCCCTATAAAATCAGAAAACTAGCCATGGGGAGGGGGAAGGGGTTGGATTTTAATTTCAAAGGCTTAGATAGGTGCAAATACATGTGTAGACTCAGAATAGGTGAGGTTGAGTCACTCAAGTATAAAATTTGTGGTTATTGCTAGGTGGATAAGGTTATCCTGTTTACTGAGTGAAAAGGCCTAAATATTAGATTGTCTGCTTCACTGCCGAAGTTCTCAAAAGCTAACTGGTTTAGGTGCATTTTTCTTTGTGTCAAAATTTGGAAGAAGCGCTAAATAACATGTTTGGAAAGTATTTTGACACGGCACCCCAGGATAAGTTAATGAGAGGTGTAAAACCTAATACAGCCAAGAGTAGAAAAAAAACACTGGCATCTTCATACCTTGAGTACAGCGTGAATTGGGAAGGCAAATGAATGCAGCTTGAACACTGGACAATTTTTGTGGTTAATGCCCCTGCCATTATGTGTCCTTACAGGTCTTTGACACCTATTGTTTTTTCTTCTTTTGGCCCTATTAACATTTTGCGTTATTCTAAATATACCACTGTGATTTGGGGAAATTTCTTCCATGGAGGTTAAAGTACTTCTTTTGCCCGATCTTTTAACGGGAAGAAAAAGGGGGGTCAACGCCCAAAATTTTTCACAAATGTCTTTTGAAAAAGATCACCTCAAATTCTGATTTGGTCCCCAAATTTTCATTTGGCTGGTTTTGACCGCGTGCGAATACATAGGTCTACACATTTTATTTTTTTATCTAGAAGGCTCAAATTGTACCTGAAACTTTAAAATTGGATGCTTTATTTAGATCACAGGTCATTTTACACATTTCTACACCCTAACACTGGCTGGCAGGGCCCCAAAAAAGGGGGATTTTATAGATTAGCGGATTAATTGGGTTGTACACTATGAGTGATTTGCCCTTCTAATAGGTGTCACAAACCTTACACCATGGAAAAGATACAGTGCAACAATCATGAGACAAGGTGACTGTGTTGAGGACTGCAACAGGAAAGCAAAATCTTCTGTGCATAGACAAGCATCAACTGTTTAAAAGAACCGTTTCAATTACGTCAGGTAAATGTTTTTTTGTAAACCACAGACATTAATTCGCAACGAAGAAGACATGTCAACTGCATCAAGAAAAATATGTCATATGTGCCATGGACACTAATCCTCTGTGAACAAGACAATTCAATTGCGGCAAGAAAACGAAGTATTTTCTAGCACAGACACAAGAAGACATTTCACTTACAGCAGGCAAGTGAAGGTTTTTTGGATTTTTCTTTTTGGCCAAAGACACAAATCCAATATGAAGAAGACATTTCAATTGTGGCAGGAATATAAAGTCTTTTATGTCGGAAACACAAGAAAACACTTCACTTGCGGCAAGCAAGTGAAGTTTTGTTTTTTTTTTCCCCCAAAGACACGAATCCTTTATGAAGAAGACATCTGGGACTGTGGCAGGAATATGAAGTTTTCTGTATCAGAGACCCTGATCTTCTCTGAGGAGGACATTTTAACTTGAGCAAATATATGAAATCTCTTGTGCCATTTGCACCTGGAAGACAATTATGTTGTGGCAGGACTTAAAGTTATTTCTGCCTGAGACTGTGTAAAAGGCATATCAGCTTCGGCCAAAACAAGTGGAGTATTTGGTATGTCTGAGACAGACATTCACGGTGAAGAAGACATTTCAACTCCAGCAAGAAAATTACGTCATTTCTGCTACAGACACTGATCTGCTATGAAGAAGATATTTCAACTGAAGCGGGAAATGAAGACGAAGAAGACATGTCGACGGCAAACATAGAAAAAAACATGTAGTCTTTTGTGCCAGAGACATAAATCGAAAACTTTTCAATTACGGTAGGTTTAATGAAGGCAGGAAAATTGAGTCTTTGGTGCCACAAAAACGAATCCATAATAAAGAAGACATTTCAACTGCGCAGGAAAATGGAAGTCTTTTGTGAGTATGCACAACTGTATACCTGTCTGTGCTTGAGTGTATGGATGGTGCTCAGATGGCATATGTATTTGTTCGTTCTCTTTCTCCTTCTCTCCTCCCTCCCTCTCCTCTCTCTCTCTTTCTCTCTCTCTTTCTCAGGGGGCGCTATATCAAATTGCAAATTTATTAGCAACTCATGAATTATTAGTTTCACTTTGGTATACATGCGCCTGGCATCTCAGAAGTGATAAGTTACTTTACCCCATGGAGACTGCAGCTGTATCCTACTTCCTCCTTGAAACCCCATGTGACCAAAACAAAAAAAAATATGTTCAACGTCCTTACCGCTAGACTTAACGTTAACCATGGACTGTGTTATCCATAATTCTTGAGTAACAGAGATGCAACTCACTTTTCATCATATCTTTGAATATTCTCCAGTTTCACGTGGAATCAAGTCTAGAAACTGCCACTATTTGAAAGTGGCGATTTACCTAGCACTAAGACAGTTTTGAAAATATATATATATATCTGTAGGTGCAAAAATAACAGTACATGTCTCAATTTTTTGACATAGTTGTATAATGGGACTGCCTGCCTGCCTGCCTGCCTGCCTGCCTGCCTGCCTACCGCCTGCCTACCTGCCTGGACGGCGGGAGGGAGGTGCAAGGTATCATGTGAGGCTTTAAGAGACAGTATCAGTTTACATGAAACCAAGACATGCGAAACAGTGGCCGCATGCATAATCCAAACTATAATTATTAAAGTATTCCGTCACCTGCAGTGAACACTATTAATGTTATGGGAGTTTCTTGTGGTTACCGCAGTGTAACCAACGTTCAGGTGCATTATTTTACATAGTAAGATGAAGATAGCTTCACTGGAACAAGAGAACTGCGCGTCAAACAAACAAGTTACACAAGGTATATAAAGACGTTTTTCGAAATAGATGCATTAGTTAGCTAAGCAACAGAGATGTCTTTTGAAATAGATACATTAGTTGGTAAACCAGCAAAGAAGTCTTCTGAAAAAGATACAACGAACTGAGGCAACAGATACTGTTTGTTTGAATTAGGTTTTTAAAACGTGTCAGCACAATTACGGCCATACTGTGCCCTTCTGGTTGTCAGACACCAGAATTGAAACATAAAATAGGGTGGTTTTTTTTTTTTTTTTGGTCCACAGGGCAACATTGCTTTACAAACTCATTGACATTCATCTGACATTGGCACAATAATGTCAAAATTAGTAATGGTTTCATATTAATGTAACAAAATATCAGGAAAATTTTCTTAACACTACAGTACAAACACCCTTATACAATTTCTCTGGAACATTACTCATACGATTTTAATGGACCATAGCACTAAACAGCAAAACATGGAACACTCATAACAAGTTTAACAAGTCTATTGGGAATAGGCCCAGACCACAGCCGTGGCACATAGTAAATTTACCACATGTTATACTGCAAAACATGAACAGAAGAAATGAACAAGCCCTTTTCTACTCCCTGATCCCATATCTCTGAAATATATCTACTTTCAAAAGTCAAAATGATAGAAATGTTCAAGGAGTGCTGGCTGACCAACACTCAGACCCCACTAAACCAGGCTTGACATCCCCTACTGCCCATTAAGGCTTAAGCCACTCTAGACACGAACTTATAAATATAAAGTAAAATGAGATACAACCTTGACTGACAGTGAATGCATACTGTGACAAATAAAAATGTGAGCAAAATACAAATATGCCATAATGCAGTAGAGTGGGTGGGGAAATATCATGAGAAAATTGCAGATGCAATGGAATCCAACAGTGATGATTTAACTGAACAGTTTTTGGGTTTTTTTTTTCTTTTTCTATGACTTCAGTTGAAAACAAAATGAATTCTGTTCAGCTTTGCGGACTGATCCATTTTCAGTAAACATAAAAATACTCGTCACTCAGCAGAGCCTTCTGATGAGTGTTTTCAGACTAAACCTCAACTGAATCGGTCCGGAAAACAAAGTAAGGAGAATTCCTAATTTAACATCATCATTTTTTGCGCATCTAATATCAAAATGTATTACCCATACTCCTGTACAAGATAAAGCCAGTCATGGACTGAAAAGATCGTCAGTATTATCCAAAAGGCCTGCGTATGCACTTTGATTTGAACAGTATATATTTTTTGGCATTACAGTACACTAACAAAGGTCATATTCAGTTCTATAGAAAGCTCTACAAAATGAAGTGCAAACGATGCAATCATTATTTTCCACGAGTAAGGTAAGCACTCAGACACAGACCATGTCATATAAGCTGTATAATTATTACCTCCTATTCCTAGCATATAGTGGGAAATGTACTGTTATAGATGCCATACACTATTTTTCCTGTGTTGCTTGTTAATATGTGTATGACACAGTAAAATTGTGATGCAGCCAAGTAACATGAATTTCATGCTGATTGTGATAAAATCATAGACTGTAACTAAAAAAGGAGCCAAATCAACTGTAAATTTAAACTTGTCAGGCACATAGTGAGAGTTGTGACTAAAAAATAATTAGCAAATTTTGTCAGAGGACAAAGTTACGGTACTGTTCGTCTGATATATGCTGTAAACAAAGGGAAGTTGCCATGGGTCGTTTTCCTCAAATTAACTCTTTTTGATCTGCAAGGTGGCGTTTCAAATGTTTAGGATTACTTAACGTTTTTCAAATCATATATCAACGACATATCTATTTGTTGGAGATCATATAATTAAATGACTAAATTTTCAACTTCCTAACTTCAATGAGAAAAAATAAAAACTAATATTTAATCTTATAACAGAACTTTGAATAATTTAGCTGAAGCATTACAAAGCAAATTCCTTCATTCACTCCCTCCCACCTCCCTAGTCCCCTTCTTGCATGAGGGTTGTAATGAACATGTTAGCCCTATCTCTCTAACATACTCAATCACTATTTATCCCACCTGAATACCAGGTCCTCTAACACTAGTAACAAAACAACCTGGAACAGACCTGACCAAAAACTACATTTTCACATAAAAATCTGGATTTATACTATGTATGAATACACTGATGCTATCTAAGCACTGATGTCAATGTCTAAGACATACTACCTACTCTTAGAAATAACCTATCAAAACATGGGGAGTATAAATGTCTTGCAAGAACAGATCGATTCCTGCAACTATTGGTTCCAATTTTCCCTTGGTTTAGATGATTACTAATTGGTTGTCTGTGAGCACAATGACTGATAATCAAAGATCAGGAGCTCTTCCAAATGTTTGCAAATTGAAAAATTCATGATAAAAAGTGGCTGGAAGTTGGGAGGTTAGCAGATTACATGGCAACTTTTGTATTCATGCAATTAAGAAACCAGTCCACAAGTCCATAAACACAATTTTTATTAAATACTGCTTGCCTGCTATAACATCACAAATCACAATGAGCTAGAGAGAAAATAATGTAACTGCGCACTACAATTTTGTCAGTGCTTACCAGATGCCACTTGAGTTATCCACAACAAAGGGCTTTTCCCTGGCAGCTCCTACTCCTATGTCCAACAGTTATATTCAATAATAGAGATGTAGTTTTCAAACACTGTTTCAGTTCCATTCCTAACTAAATCCATTTTGGATGTTTGGTACTGTATCACTTCCAATACATAATGAACAAAACCATTGTTTTGATCAGCATCAGTTACGTGGAAAGAATGCCTCTAGAGACTTTTCGTAACAGCTGTGAAAGAATAGGTTTTGGAGGAAAGATCAAGAGGCATAATCAGCACTAAAGCTTTCTTGCCCTAGCCAAAGGTCAAACTTAGTGTCCCTTAGTTTGCAAGTTCAACTGTGCTATGGCTTTACCACAGGAATGCTAACTTTACAGCAATTTATTCCCAAATTTTTTCCCTGTATTCTAACCTTCTGAATTTGTTCTTGAACTTCAACATGTAGGCCTGGTGTTCATGAATGATCCTAACACACTTTCCAACTCCCTTTTAGATAACATAAATACTTAATATCCAGCAGACTATGACCATGGCTAGAAGTTTCCAACTGCTCACCAGAGTAAAATTGTGTCCACTAAGAAGGTTGCCCACGAGTGATACAGTGCTTTACGTTATTCAGTGTCATTCATTATGAGAGAAAGTGCACCCAGCTATGGAAAACAGCCCTTATATATATCATGACTAAACTAGAAAACTGGCCTTCCATCTAAATAGGTCAAGAGCATCCGTAGACTAAACCATCTTATCTGGCTAACATTATCACAATCCTCTTCAGATATTGAGAAGAATCTCCACACATACTGACCATTTCTCAGTATACAAACAATCTGATGGCAACAGGTCAATGAAAGGTGAAGCCCTTCATTCCCCGTGTGAGGAACACAATAGAACACTTGGGTATCATGAGCTTACCAAACAAAGGTGAAGTCAGATGGAAATGGAAAAGAATTCATCCTCCTTTCTTTTTCACATGTGATCAATACTTCAATGCACCAAAACAGATAAACACAACTCCTTTACCTATCATATGATCATTTTCACATATGTGCATGTAGAGCTAAATTCATCAAGGTTTACTTGTCATAGCTATAGAAGAACTTGATGTGCAGCATAATATGATCAAATAACTGTTAACTTAGCACTTTATGTAGCCCACATGATTACTCAGTGTATACTGAGTGGAACAGTTAATAATCTGGAGTAGAAACAGTACCAAAAAAGATATAGAGTGCAACAGATGATTTTCAGCCTTCTTTTTTTCACGTTCATTTTCCAAAACAGTTAATAATGCACACCTCCCAAGAGATTTGTAACTTTATGGTAACTGACCAATGATCAATTGAAGTGCGTTTTTCCAAAAATTCAGTAATTGCACTTTAGAATAAAAATGAGTTGGTGGTGAATTCAAACATGTATGCATTTCTGTGTTAATTCATTCAAAATTTAATTGAGCTCCAAATCTGCCCTCCTTCAAATATTAGGTCATTTCACAGTAAATAAAAATATTTATACGTGTGAAGAGCAATCACCTTAATGTTATTTCTCTTTATTTCAAAAATATTCTGAGACCACATGCCGAGTTCTGGAAAAATGCTCTTCGATATGTCTTGCCCAGGCAAGGACAACAACTTCCTAATAAAAAATGGAAAAGGTGATTTCTTTTTTCCTAACAGGTGACCACTTCCTTATCTTATTTATGTCTAAGGAAACTCCTGGAATCTTATATTATCAGGATTGCTTTATATTACCCTTGTATGAACATAAACAAGAAAAACGTATTCTGTAAAATCAGCACTTTCCCAGGATAAATATTTCGACTTAAAGAGTATCCAGCAGTGCAGTTATCCTTCTTCTAATATTTAGGAGGCATAGTCCATCTAACAGTTTAATCATATGATTACTTTTCAGTATTTCATGCTACTGAATTGGTCCAATATGGAATTTACCCCACATGTTTGTAACCAAAAACAGACTACAGCTACTCCTTCCTGTCTCAACTCATATATTACCTACCTCAGACAAGTCTATTGATAAACAGTGTATCAAAGCCTTGACCCTGAACTCAATTTCAAAACAAGATTCACTAATGTGTTAAAAGGTAGAACTACAGGTGTTACTTCTTTGTAGCATCAGAGGTCATTCCCCAGGGATTAGTTTGATAAGATAGCCAGCCAGTTTTCAAAGGTTATCAGGGTGATGATACAGTAACCTGTACTGGGCCCTGATTGCTGACCACACCCACCAAGAAATCTGTGGTGACTGATTCAAAAATTAAGTGAATGCATTGAAACCTACGTGCCACTGCCCAACGCATATTTCTTCATTGGATGGACGGCAATTTTTTTTCAATATCAAGTGCACATGCATCTATCTTTGTGTGAAGTAACGCAGATGGATCCATATGGATTCAAACCAGCTCACCCTAGTGGTGTGAGAGATTCATGATAAATCTGAAATTCACTCCCATTGGCATCAAAGTGGTCAGCCAGTAACATAGTTGCAGCAAATGGCTGTCTTATTAAGCCAGCTTACTCACACTGACGGAAGTGTAGTATTAATAAAGTTAAGGTTGTAAATAGGAACAACATGAATTTGTTATGGACTGATAAACATCTGCAACAAATGGGGAACTCTCATAATTTTTACCTCAATAATGCTGTCTTGGAGAACCTGCTTTTAAGTATACTTATATAAAAATTTGTCAAATCCAATAATTTGATCGAAGTGAAAATCATATTCTCAGTACAACAGCATCCTTCCTCAATTTAATTACAGTCCTATCTATCTATAGCTTAGTCACTTCTTGTATCTTGCTGCCATCTGCCTATCACAAATAGTCTGCTGGATTCCATTTTATGAGTTTCTCTGCTCTATAGACTGAGACACCATCATTCTTCTGAAATGGATAATTTTCCTTTCTTTTAAACTCGCTAGATGGTGCTCCAGAAGTTCATACAGACTTCATCTTCTTCATTACATAATACCACTGTAAATTTACATTTAATAGCATATATATTTCCTACTTTGATACAAAAGAATTTAACCGTATGATTCCCAGAGCCTCTCATGCAAAGTCTGGCACCCCACATCTGGCAGAGAAATGCAAATCAATCCTTTGAAATTAGTTGGCATAAAGAGCAATAAATGTGATCACTGGCTGGCAACGGTAACTGGCGTAGAAGGTTTAGTTTTTTATCTTTGTTAACTTTAAAAAGTTTAAGGCATCCCCAGTCCTACAGTTAAATTAGCACTACTTTTTACGTGCAGAAAATTGTTTATGATATCCTAGAGAATATTCATGTTCAAGCATAGACCTTTACAGCTGACAGATCTAGTAATAGTATGTTCACAGTTGGTTCTCCCATTTAGAAAGCCAAATAACAGAAAATGGTCAGTAAGCCTTTTGGGAGGTTTTCCATACGTAGTAACTGGCAATAAGGAGTTACGCTCGCTTCGACTGATGTTCCTTTCTCAATGGACATTAGTGTTAGCGTTAAGGGTAGGGTTAGAGTTTGGGGGTTAGGATTAGGGTTGTATCAGTACGTTATTCGGAATTAAAGTACTGATCGTAGTTGTAGGAGTTACCACATATGGAAATCCTTCTGGCCTTTTCACCCAGAACGTGGTTTGAGACATACTGTTCTTTTGGGAGGAATTCCATATGTGTGCCAGAAAGGTTTCCGCATGCAACACACCGAAACCAACAACATACCCTAACCCTAACTCTAACCCTAACCCTAACCCTGACCCTGGGTTAGAGTTTGGGTTAGGTTAGGGTATGTTGTTGGTTCGGTGTGTTGCGAGCAGAAATCTTTCTGGCACACATACGGAATTCCTCCCGTTCTTTTATATTTGAGCAAAATGACTCATTCAGTTGTGCAAACTTGGTCATTAAGTTGACTAAACACCAGATACATACTATCATGAAAGACTGCCCAACTTTCTGTAGAGATACCAAGAACTCAACTCAGTGTCGTCTAGCGTAGGGAAAACCAGGTTCTTGTTGCCTACGTGCATGGGTTAATGTTGCCAAAAAAAAAAAAAATGAAATTCGGGCCACCTGAGACTTATGAACCCCTAACCCTAAGTCCTAAGTAAATTTAGTTATTATTGTGTCTGTGTACTCCCGATTTAGTTCTCTAGATCTAGATCTAGACTAGTCTAGACGACTAGATTTGATGCAGACAGCACTGCAGACCACTTCATGTCATGTTAAGTGTTAACTGACTGGTCATGGGCTTAACTGGAGATCTGATTACTGATGACTTAGCGATAATGAAGAGACGGACAGTGATACAAGCACAAGGACCTCTCATACGTTTGCAGGAGTACGTACCAAGGGTCTTCGCAGGTGTCGAAGCATAATATCAAACCCCTAGGTTTCACGATGTGGGGCAAGTTTACTTTCGGTTCAAGGTTCAGTTGGAAAACCGTTAAGGTCTAAACCCTGCTGAATGGACTTTGCGTGACCTAATCTGGACTTTGCTACCTTCGCTTCAGCGTCGTCTAGCTTTTATCTTTTACACACAATAGAGACAAGGGTCAACCTCCCAGGTAAACATAGTTTGAGGTCAAAGTTCACTTCCTGGTTCAGCATTTTTTTCAGTTATTTTACCTGGGCTGGCTGTGGGTTTGATTTTTTTTTTTTTCATTGGCAAAGAAAAATGTGCTCTGTTCACTCATTCTCCCCTGAATATCGAAACACAACAACAACAACAACAACAACAACAACAAACAAAAAAAACTCTGGCCAACAAAATATATG
Source organism: Ellobium chinense (assembly GCA_033807755.1). Classification (NCBI taxonomy): domain Eukaryota; kingdom Metazoa; phylum Mollusca; class Gastropoda; order Ellobiida; family Ellobiidae; genus Ellobium; species Ellobium chinense. The sequence continues at coordinate 305,000 of JAWQUT010000355.1, read as the reverse complement.
GCATCTCTACTTCTTTCTAAATTCAGCTGAGAGATTATGGAAAGTAGGCATGGCTTTCAGTATAGTTAGGAAGATTCGAGAAGATGTGGGGAGGGGAAGGACAGACAAGGGATATGTGAATATAATGTGAAGTCAAAACATCCTCCAGGATCTATTTTCATGATGAGAAGCTCTGATGGCGTAGACCAGAGGCCTCATATTGCAACTTCTCCCCATATTCGTTACAACTCACAAAGTATTGTTCACTAAAAATGGGCAGATGTCATTTTGATTCATTCAGTCATCTATTTATTATTAATTAAATTAACGAATAATTAATTAGGGCCTATTTATCTATTTAATACAGCCATCCATTCATTAGACAGACTTAAATTCAACAAGCAGTAAAATAGAGTAATACCCACGATAACAAACTGACAACGACGACAACGACGACAATGACGATGTAAGTGGCGATAACGGTAGTAAATATAGTGATGATAATATGTCGTTCAATGTTAGTTTATTTGTTTAATGTTTGTTGGCTCTATTTTGTGAACGAACAGCCTGAACCGAAAATAAATTTATTATACTGTAGTATTGTATTGTATTGTATTGTATTGTATTGTATTGTATTGTATTGTATTGTATTGGATTGTATTGGATTGGATTGGATTGGATTGGATTGTGTTGTGTTGTGTTGTGTTGTGTTGTGTTGTGTTGTGTTGTGTTGTTGTGTTGTGTTGTGTTGTGTTGTGTTGTGTTGTG
>JAWQUT010000355.1:272460-286183 GCA_033807755.1 Ellobium chinense | reverse complement strand
GGATAGCTAGTGTTCAAAGCCAAAATACCGGTGTTCAAAGCTCATGGAAGGGTAGCAGCAAAAACAGGTCAAGATATGAAGTGGCAAAATCGCTTCTTCCCCTCCTCCTCTTCCCTCCCGTGTCCTCCTTCCCTATCCCTGGCCTCCTGCCCCATCCTCACCTCTGAGAGAGATCCCATCATCCTCATGATGTCTGGGCCGATATGAGAAGAAGAAGAATTCTTAATTCTTGTCCATACCTCTATTCAGCTCTCTCTAACACTGCCTGATACAGGTTTTTGTCCAAAGCTCCAGCCTAGCAATTTGCAGGCGACGCCCTCTTTGTGGCATCGGTTGGTTGAAGAATTAACAAACTGATACGAATAGAGCCAGCGCCTCGATCGACTGCTAAGTTACTTTACACGCAGTCCTCTTAATCTCGGCAATCTTTGCCATGGAATGAGGTCCCCCAAAATATCTACTCGGTATTTTAAACAACTAGCCCTACATGTAATTCGCACACATAAAATAGGCCACCTAAGTATGATTTCATAAAAACAAAGATCAGCAAATCAAACATTAGAATTTCGGAATGGTTCTTCATCATTTGCCATAAAACTAGGCGATATCACAGTAATCATGGACTGAAAATTATAAAACAATAAAAATCCTACTTCACTGGTTAAATATCGAAAACAGCAACCGGCCAAAACAATTAAAATGCTGACAGAATAAAATCAAAGGCAAATGATAAAGTACCTAGAAAAATAGATACACTCCAAGCTGTAAATAAACTGCACAGGTGAGGACTACAGTTAAATTGGCTAAGTTATAATAATGATGAAGCAACTGATAGCAAATTAATGAAAAACAGAGATATGAGAAACTACAAATCAGCTGCCAAAATATACAGGTATAATAATGATATAGACTATGCTTTATACAGTAAAACCTTTAAAACAAACACAGCTTATGGACCACGGTTCTGCGGGTGGGTTACAGAAATGTGTGTTATCCAAAGTCATTTTTTAATTTGAAACACAAACAGCTGGAACTTTCTGATTGGGGTGTGTTAACGAGCGGACTGCGCTACGCCACGCCATGCCACTGCATTATAATGCAGCCAAATAGAATATAATAAACGATTATTTTTACTGATATACAATATACACAGGAAAGGAATCACAGTTTTCTAGCTGCACCTGTGATTAAATACTGATCACCGACGAAAGTCGACAGCAATTCTTTGATCATACAAGGTGAGATCGATTTAGGGTGCAGTTCCATCGGATCCGACACGTCACTTTACTTTTGCCGGGATTATTCCCATGCATGCTCTCTCTCGACGTTTATTGTAGGATGATGATAATACCATCAAGTCCGCTACGACTTGCCTTTACTACATCACCACTTGAAGAGACGTGACGGGACGTGCCGGATCTGATGTAATCGCGCTCTTACAGTGAAAGCTTGATGGTATGACCACTCTGCAAATGGAGTATGTCTTGATAATCTCATTTGTGAACGGATCTGAACAGATCTACAAGCCTATGCTGACCGAACGGGAACAACAGACTTCGCCAGTTTGCGGACAAAAGTCCGAGTTCATCCACCTCAATGAGAGTTTGATCTTCAGAAGTTTGAGGAACAAATCACTATCTTCACAAGGCCCGTCTTATGATGGTGATCGACCGAGTATTTCCCGGTAGTTATTGTCCCGTAAAAAGATCCGTCATATTTAGAGACTTTCAAACAATAAAACATATGTTTTGTTTTTTTTTTTGATGATGAAGAATATCATTTTTGATGATGAAGAATATCATCATAATAATTATTATTGCCATAATTATTTTCAGTTTATATAACAACCGAAAGGCATCAGCCAGTGAGATACAAAGTCAAGGATACAAAATCATGAGATTTTCAGCCAGTTGGACGTAGATCGTTTCGTAAAATAAGGCTAATATGTTGTTAATGAGACCAAGGCCCATACTGATATGTTAAATATTAAAATTCTATTAAAATTGCAGTTGCAAAGATACCCATTGACTCTCCTTTACCTTGCCAATAACTGTCTGAGTGCCAGGTTCTGTAAGTACTGTATGTCATCGTTTTTCACTTTCGGTCATTATCGTACATATGTAACCTAGACTTTGGCACATGGTAACAATTTTGTTTGATTCATCAAGGCCCCTCCTGGTCCTCTCTGGGTATCAGTTTGGCCATTATGGGTTTTATCTGCTGCTTCCTTGGGGTCCCAGCTGGGCCTATAGGGGTCTTGTCTTCTGCTTTCTTGGGATCCCAGCTGGGTCTTAAGGATTCTTGTCTACTGCTTCTTCGGGTCCCAGTTTGTCTTGGTGTTGGTAGCGGCCCTGACCCTGAGCACACGGTTGTAAAGGTCACGGTATCGTGTCATGATGTTGTCCTTGATGGTCTCTGGGTAGCACGTCTTCCACACGTGCGGACAGCGTCTGTAGTGATGGATAACAGCCTCGTCGGCTCCTAGACGGTACCTAGGTGGGTAAGAGAAGATATAAGTACATTATGCCAACTCACTACACTCGAGTGTGTTTCTTAAAGAAAGGCCTAGTCTAATACAAAATTGACCATTTAACAAAAAATTATGAAAATCCCGACAATTCCTCATAGCCTTTATTTTATTATGATTATTACCAGCATTAATCTGAAAAGCACGCCCATTACGAAGCAATTCTTTATCCTCAACTTCCACAATTTCTGGGATTAAACATACTATCTCACCTTGCGCTAAACCAATTTCTGCGCAAGTGTACCCTATCCTTCACTTTACTCTGGTCAAGGCAAATCAAAGGCTTGCTATTCTATATTCACCAATCGTAGCTCGATCCTTTGCAGTGCACGAGCTTAGTTGCTGGACTATAAAGAGGCTGAGGCGAGTAATCATTATTTTTCCTTATCATGGATGATCCAACATAAAATCCTTAATAAACAAAATGGTTTAGCCGGTCCCTGGAATTTCGTTTTAAGTAAGTTTGAGTGAATTTATTTGAAAAATAGTATTTTAAGCATAATATATAAATGTCCGTGCTTTATGTTTTGTTTGTTTGCATGCTTGTTTGTTTGTTTGTTTGTTTGTTTGTTAGTTTGTTTGGGTTAGGATTTTTATTCCAGAATGAGATCGCTTGCTAGAGTAGAAAAGTCGCAAAATGAAATCTAAGCTTTCCGGTTCTTAAAATCTTCATAACCTGCCGTTTTTTTGCAATCACTTACGAAATCTCGACCACGACATCAGAAGCAGCTTCTAATACCGAACCAGCTGATACCAACTTTGTATTAAACATAATTTGTGGAATCCGACCTAGTCTACAATCACTATGCTCATTTCGAATTATTCATAAAGCAGAAATAAGGCAGAAAGTGGAAACATAACTCCCAACAGACAATCATAGACGTGCAAGTTGAAAAGGAAAGTGACAAACCCTTACAGTTTGTAACACGGTGAGAGGATGTATACGTCAATCAATAATATTTTCGGATTCAATGTGAAATGGAACCCAAAGTGTCTAATCACTGATATGTGAAACAGGGAAACGATTAAACAGAATGAAGATATAAGGTCAGTCAAATCATTTAACAGACAGTTTGCCTGGTGGCTTTTATCGATTTCCATGACTTATTTACTAATCTTCTTTCAACACAGCAAGGTTTAATGGCCGGGACACTGTTTGCTTTGCCCCGATAACAGACTGACTAGACTTAGATAAACTGGCATAAAATAAAGACTAAATTGACCAGATTAAGACAGATAAATAAACTGACAAACAGAATAATACTTACATTAATCATCAGTTACTTTGCCATTGACGTATTAATTGTCTGATTGACTGGCTGACATTCTAACTCTCAGACTAATTGATTCTCTCATTCGCTCTTACACATTCACTCACACACACACACACACACACACACATACATGCACTCACTCACGCTCGCTCGCTCACTCGCTCACTCGCTCGCTCACTCACTCACTCACTCACTCACTCACTCACTCACACTCACTCACTCACTCACTCACTCATTCGAACTTGCCACTCATCCATCCATTTCCTTCGTACTGAATTCACCAACCCACTCATTTCATCCCTCTTTCTCTCTCTCTCCTTCCCTCCTCCCCCCCTCCACCCCAACCCCCGCTTTCACCCACCAACCCACTACCTCTCTTCACCTGTCTTAATATTTTCTTTCCTTGACTGAAACACTTACGTTCTGTACGGTGATAAAGCAGAAATACTGTGGGTTGTAGAAGCCACTATTCTAGGTGGAAGGTACACATATTTCGTACACTCCCAATGAGGTTTAGTAGCCTCTCTGTACCTCAACACCATCAAGTCCTCCTCGGGGTTCGTCGGACCCCATTCATATACGAAAAACTCGGTGTGAAAGAAAAAGCCAGCAGCGTCTTGGTAAGTTTCCATCTTTTCCTATGGGTGGGAAACAAAAGAGGGATGCTGTTTTGACTGACTGATGACTGTAATGAGAATGTCGCTTGCGATGATGATGATGATGAGATGAGATGATTTCTGTTTCTATTTATGGCCATCAGTGATATATTAACTTACCTGTCTTTGTACGTTTGGTATCTCAGTTGTCAGTTTTGAAAAAGTGGCTAACCACGAAACGTTGCCTATTTTTTTAAAATAAATCCATTATACATTTTTCAAAACGTTTTGTATCATACCTGGGCAGAATCACATTTAGTTTCAATGATGATGATGATGATGATGATGATAACTATGACGATGATCTTCCATGCTTGTCTTTTCCTTTTTCTTCTTGATGTGGTTGCTTTTATTGTGAAAGTTATAACTCTTGTTTCATTCTATTGATAAAGGCCTTAGAGCCGAAACGTTTAGATGTAATTTTCGGTCTTAATTCTTTACTAGATTTTTAATAAATTCCTTGAATTAAGGTTGAGCTTTTAATTTTCTCAGTTTTAAATGATAATGATGATGATGATGACGATGATGATGATTATAGAGACAAGATGATAATTTTTACACAGTATGTGTGAATGTCTATTTGTAAGTTTCCAACACAGTCCTGATAATGAGGACGATAATGCCTAATAATGACGATGACAAATTTCTAAAGCTTTCACCATATACAGTACTTCTCTAAATCCAATCCACTATGAACACATTAATGATGCATCTTGCCTCTCGTAAAGTACTAGTGAATTCTCTCCAGGAAGCTTCCCAGAGAATACATATACACGTACCTGTACTTTTTTCCCATACAGAAGGCATAAAAAAGAAGAAGGACCAAGCGTCCTCTATTTTGACATCTAATGGCTACAATAAAATTCCTAACAAGATCCCCTTTTAGCATTTAGCCTGAGGCTAATATGGATAAATTTATTTTCATCAGCCAGTGAAGGCTGCATTCGTTGCTATTAAGCAGGTGCCGCAAGGTTGAGAAAACAGAAAGGAGTGACACATGTAAAGAAATACAAACTTTATGATTGAGTTTTTTTCAAATACATGTACTTAAAAAAATATTCCTACAAGATGCAAGTATCACGTATTTATTTCATTTCATATATTCAGAGGGTTATTTTGATTACGCAGTCTCTAGAGATAAGTCATGTTCCATATACATGTGTAAAACAAAATAACACCAGCAATTCTCGATCAAGATTTTCATTTACTCGTCCTTTCACTTGCTCACTGACGGCTACGATAAAATATTGCGACCCTTGACAAAGACACTGGTAATGTAAAACACTCGGTACATGTAACATAAACATGTTATTGTTGACAGCGTAAATTGAGATTTTCTCCAATTGTCTCCATTTTGAATCGGAAAGAAGAATGTTGGGATTGGAGGGGTTTGATGGAGCTGGTGGGTTCACGACGTGAGTCAAAATGCATCAACATAGGACAATTTTCACCCTCACCACTTCTTTAAATACTTAATACAGTGGCAGAGGATTAAACCGAAATCGAAAGGACCGGACAAATCGCTCAGATTAATCGTATTTCTGACTAAAAGGAGTGCCTTTTTTTAATATTGTTACAACACCAGTACGATAAACTATTAAAAACAGTGGTGCCCTTTGTATGGCCACAATGCGGTGAACAGACTAATCTTTTTTTTTTTTTTCGGACGACGCGTGTGAAGGGTATCCATTCAGCCCCACTCTTTGTCAGATGATGTTATTACATGTACAATGGCAATGAACAACAAACACCTACCCTCTTTCCCCCTTTCCTCTCCCTCTCCATACCCCTCCCCCTCCCAAACCTGATCACCATTCGGTCCACCCACAGCTGCGCAATACCACCAGGAACCGATTTTTAAAAAATCCTTAGTCTAATACCGTAGCCATCTGGCCACGAAAGAACCGCTTTAGTGTGATACAACTCTATCACTACCACCACCACTACCACCACTACCACCACCACCAGTATCACTACCACAACAACCACCTCTATCACAATAATCAGCACTCATTTTCAACGGTGTACTATATCGTCGGTCATGCGAGGACCGGCCACGTTTATAAAAGGTATACTTCGTACATAGCATTGCCGGTCCTACCGACGATATGTTCACTTTCAAAACTGCTTCGGAGTCTGGTCTTTCCTTGATATATAATATGTACAATAAACTCAACAAAGTCATGACTCTAGACTCTGGGATATCTGCCATTGATAGAGCATTACCACCACCACCACCACCACCATCAAGATCACTAACACTCAAGTTCATCAGCTTATCACGTGCTATAATACTCACCTTAAAGAACTGCTTGAGCGTTATATCTCGCCTTGGTATTATAAACTCATCAAAGTCATGACTCATAACATAGGTATAGCCGCTCATCCTCTGCCGACACTCAAACACCGCCATAGTCTCATCGTTATGAAACTGGCCATCCCCCATATCCTTCATTGTCCGGTTGGCTGGATATCCCGGTAGCTCATACGGCTGGACGTCCAGTATTCCGAGATTCTGATAATATTTGAACACTCTGGTTAAATTTTCGTGGTTTCCTAAGTCGAACACAAGGAACTTGTCCACCCCTAGCATCTGCTGTAGCTCGAACCATTCTATAACCTTCTCAGGGTCGAGACCGGTACCGTAGGCGACTTTGGCGCAAACGGCGAGTCCACCGGGCACCTTAGGGGGATAGAGGATGGGTACATAATCGTTGATATCTGGAGAGCACTCTGATGACGTCAGTGTCACATGACCAACCGGATGGCCAATCTCTGGCACAGAGCAGGAATACTGACGTGCATAATATAGATCCCGTTTGAAGTATTCTAGAATCCTCGCAATAAACGTCACGTCGAATTCGTGGTGTTGAAAGTATTCCTCCGCGGGGGTCATGAAAATAGTCTTGTCGTTTACAATTACGCAACAGCTTAAAGAAGCCCGCGTTGTCGTTAAGGTGGTGATGATAAGGTTAATGGCGGCGTTGACTGGATGGTGGAAATTGGCAATGGCTGAGTACATGTAGATTTCCTGGTCCCGGGCCAGTTTGAAGTATTTGGCAGTAGTCTTTCGTTTTTCCAAAGTCATCGGCTCCCATTTTAAGTAGGTACCGGTCTGCAAAGTATAACATGATAATACAAAAAGTTAATGTCATCAGCTGTGGTTAGAATGGAGCCTCCCTCCCAAGTAATTTGTAATCATTCTTCCCACCCGTTGAGAAATAGCCAAGTAACATCCTTTGAATACTGTTTGACCCCCACCAGTGAAACGCAGTGCCGAATCAGTTAAAAAAGAGGAAAAAAAATGGTACAGGCAGTGGATTTTTACCTTTTGGACGCCAAAGTCAACAACGAAGCACCAAAGAAAAAGGAGAACAATTAGAACCAATAACAGTCCTCGTCTCAATGGAGTGTTGGCGACGCTGGTTGTGAACAGTCTTACAGATCTCTTCAAACATCCGACCAAGGAGGCGGTGTGGTGGATCATCTTTCCTGCCCAAGCCATTGGACCGCCTGGGGAAAAAAAATTTAAAATATTTCATAATAACACAATAATAAATATATGTAGACATACCCAGAGTTCATGCTAGAGGCTCAACAAACACAGAAAAAAGGTGGGAGCGAGTTTAAGTCGATCCAAAGAACTCACACCAGCATCCCTATGAACTGATGCATTCACTCCACAGTAATGATGAGGATGATGATGGTGGTGGTGATAATGACGATGTTGAAAATCAGTGCAAAGATATACAGTACCATCAGATTTAATGACGGTTGATTCACAGTTGATTTCGCCAAATGACAATCCATTTGTAACGTTTGCATGTATTTGCCCCGCCCCCCCCCCCCCCNCTTTTTTGCCTCAAGCGTTTCTGCACCCTTGTAAGTTGTAAGTAGGGAGGTTTGTTTACTAAACATGATTTTAATTGAACCAGTGGTAATAACTGGAGCGTTCTATAGACAGTACACTATATTTATATCTCGGTCACTGTTAATATCTGATCTCGGCCCGTTTCAGACTTTCTGGAAATGTCAAGACGGTTGAAGTCGATTATCGAGACTTTCTAGACGTTCGATGAAGAAATATTATACAGTATTTAAGGGCGTGAATGTTTGAGGTGTGGGTGTGTGTGTGTAAAGCGAAAGTTTAAGTGTCGCATAGCATTACTATTGGTTCGTAAGCCTTGCTTGGCTCTCTTGTGCCAGTGTTGTAAATAAATGTTTGTTTTCTTCAGTATCAAAGCATATTGTGTTATTCATTGACAGAGAAAGGCAGGCTTTTGAGAGGTACTGAGTGATCAATCCCAGGTCCCTATTAAACTTCTGTGCTTCTTCAAGTTATCGCTGCTACACCATTCGGTCGCATATATCTTTAATGGCTTGTTTTACATGTAAATGTTCAAAAGCGTGCCTTTTAACTGCATCCTCCATTTACTTGCATTATGTTCTATGAGCACTTGGAGTGGCCACTGCAGCTGCGGGAACCTAGATGGCCCAAAATGCGAAACTATTTGAACTAATAATAGCTAGTAGGGTATAAATTATGTCGTTTGGACAGATTGTGTAAAAATAATCGTATAACCTGAAACTACACTCCAAAAAAAAAATATTGAAACGCAGTGCCGAATCAGTTAAAAAAGAGGAAAAAAAATGGTACAGGCAGTATTTCCCAGTGGCCTGAGCAGATTACATTTGTGCGGACCTGTGGTCTGCAAAACAGGGCCAAATTTTAGCCCTTTTTACTGTAAATTGAAATTGCCAACAATCTAAGTGACGGACCCTCTCCCTAAGCCCCACTATAAACGGCATAATTTTAGCACACTGGTGGCTTTAGATCTACGGTCTAATCTTGGCTATCTCTGAACTTCCCTATTTTCTTTTTATTACATGGTTCAAATAGGCGTTCATAATTCGCTCTCACAACCATAAGCTGCAGTCTACGACGGCATCGGCTCTATTCACGTATCATAGTACTGGAGCATTAGGTTCTGTGATAGTTTAAAAATACAACAGAATCTCTAGACTTCGAATTTCATGTGCTTTATAAAGCATGTGTTCGAAAAGTCCTACCCTAAAAATACTACAAACTCGTAATGCTTCACGAAACTAAATTGTACTCGTGAGCTCGAATATAGTACCTCATTTGATTGATTTCATTGGAGTTGAGTATCGCACTGGAGTTTGGCTTGACTAACCAATCTGACTGTAATATGACAGTGTTACGTACCATGATAGTTTTCGAACAACGGGTGCTTCCTCAGACATCAGGTGTACACATTGTCCATGGCGGTCAAAACCTTTGCAAATCATGGCACTGTTGCCGCAGTATCACTCATGTCTGCCCGCGCATAATCATAGTAATCCGTACACAAAGTCATGCTGCACTACATTGAGTTAAATAAATACAGAGAAAAAGATGATGGTATATCCAATATTTCACTCAGCTGCGTTGGCTGGTGAGGTGCCTTTGTGTCTCGCGACTTAACATAGACTTTTCATACATGCTTCACTTCTCGTGTCACCTACTAAAGTTGTAAGCTTGTGATTGAAGGAATAAAACGTTTGCGGCTTCCGGGGTCCAGTAATGGTATCGGAAGAATGACAATTACTGTCATCTAGAGGTTGCCACACAGGAGTTGGAATTCCATACAGTCAAAACAATGATGGGTTCAGACATGCGGGTGAAGCGTCTGAGCATAGGGACAAAGACCGACGATGCACTAATTTGACTTGGTAAACAGAGCTAAGGCCGGTGCGAGAGGTCTTTGGGCCAAACATACCCTTTCCTGGTTGAAACATGACAACAGGCCCTAGGTTCTTGAATGGAGCGGGACTCCTTGTGTCCTTCAGAATCGCAGGGTCGTTGAACATCTGTCCCGTCTGCCTGTTAGTTGATCCTGTCCTATTCCCAATTGCTGAACTGATGCTTGAACAACACCATCACGCTAGTTAGGGACGGGACTCCTTGGAGTGCTTTGTCCTCGATCATAGTGACGAAACGATCCTAGGTGTTCATCCGCGTTGAATTCATCCAAAGCTACAGATGGATCCGTGCCGTTTTGACTTGCTGATTCCAAAAGCGGTGATGAAAGGATGGGTGTCTTTCCTGTATGATCATATTCAGCCAAGTCAGGGCGATATTGGGGTGGAGGGTCCTCTGGGATGTCGAGGGCGTCAGTTGTTGCGACTGTAGATTGAGCTTTTTTGGGATGTGCTGAATCAAGCAATAAAGATGGCGGCATGGACGCTAGTGTGGGGTCGTATTTAATCCAATCATACCGATAAAGCGGCGGAAGATCCCCTAATGAACCGAATTCTGACATCGCCTTGGCAGGCTGAGTGTTTTTATGATATACTGAATCAAGCAACAATGATGGAGGTATTGAGGTATCTATGCAATCATATTTAAACCAGTCGTATCGATGCAGAGGTGGCCGTTCATCTGTCATATCGAATTCAGGCGTAACAACGCAAGACTGGGCTTCGTCGTATTGTTTTGAATCCAGTGTCAGCGATGGCAAGATTGTCTTTCTTAAAGTATCATATTTAATCCAATCATAGCGATAAAGAGACGGACGTTCACCAGAATCTGTCCCATTATATTCAGGTGACATCACGTAGGGGACATTGTCGTCCTTGTTGAATTGATATGTCTTCAGTCGCAGGGATGGCGGGATGGACGTCCTGGCATTGTCGTGCTGAATCCAGTCATAGCGGCGGAGACGCTGCTGGCGTTTTGGCCTTATTGTAGGTAATCCACTCGTTAGAGGGGAAGGCAGTACGCTTTTGTTGTATCGGGCTGAATCAAGTCTAAGCGACGGTGGTGTGGAAATCACAGTCATTTCACTACCGATGAGAGGAAATCTCAATTTCGTTGCGGATCCAGGAGAAATGCATTCGCTGTTATAGAGTCCTGAGGAAGAACGTATTGGCAGAGATTTTGACCTTGCTGTGTAGCCGTCTCGGTGGTGTTTGGGACGTTGTTTCCTTTTCTTTACCGATTCGGTGACAACACCATTAGGAGACTCATGGAAATAGTTTCCTGGGCCCAAGAGCAAGCCCGCAGATGTACAGGCGGTTGGAAGAAGCCATGAGGATGGCAACATTTTCGTGGGACCATTGAATCGGTATTGGTGATTCCATCCTGGCATTCCGTAAGATGCCATTGGATAACGTCTTTGCCAAACAATTGTCGGCAGCTGCATCTTCTGTGCTTAATAAAATGAACTATTTCGTCACAGCGAATAGCCCCTGACAGTGCTCTGTCATGCCTTGAATTCCTACATGCTCATGTAGGCTAAAACTAGGTAGCTCTTCGACCCGTGTATCATCCTCTTTGTTTTAACGTTGCGTCAATAATCCTATTACATTAACACTTCTCTGCCTCCTTGTTATAATTCCTTTCAGCTGCGGTTCCTGTGTGTTTTAGTTAAGAGCGGTGAATGTTCTGTCACGTTTATACGGACGCTGAAATTTGCTTGCTTGTTATCAGTCCAGACGTAAACTGTTGCTTCAAAGAACGAGAGCTGATGCATCGTAGATTCTCGGCTTGTGTCCTGTCAGTCCCTGTAAATCACATGTATTTCCTCTATCTCTAGTTGCTGGACACGCCTCTGTAGCACTTCTCATCTTGCATCCTGCCAGCTCCCGTATTTCCAGCACTACTTATGTGATGTAGCTGTGAAGCCTCTCAGCTTGTCTTGTCAGTTCTTCTAAATTATATATACTTCCTCTGCTCATGTTACTACTGAAGCTTTTGTGGCACTTCTCTCCTTCTTCTGCTAGCTCCTTGGTATGATGTAGCCGTGAATCCTCTAAGCTTATGTTTTGTGAGTCCTTATTATTCTTGTATCTCATGTAACAGCGATCACAGTCGACCGTCCTTGTCTATGTGCAATCGGAACGTGCTGCACTGTCTCTTGCCGTCAGTGCAACAAACGTAGACTGTTGCTAGCAGCTATGCCAACACATATAAACACGACTTTCCTTCAAAAGCCTTATCTCTGAGGGGTTAAAAAGGTCTTACTCTGCTCAGTGAGAGACAAACTGCCATTTTTTGTTTGTATATGTGTCTCTATTTCACAGTCGGAATCCATTTAGTCACAACTTCTATGTTATCGCAGCAATTTTCAGATAACAGATTGATTTATTTTCTCTTATAAAGCCATAGGATTTTTGTTTGTTTTTGATATTGCTCTCAACCTACTCCATACTTCTGAAGTGTTGAAATTAGGCAGAGTGGAATCTATTAAATTTCCTCATTAATCATCAGATATTAAGTCAGGGCCCTCAAAACCTCTTCACCTCAACGCCTCTCCAAGTCATTGTAACTAAAAAGTTTCAGGTGAAGGCGCCATCTCTCCAGAGATTAAACTTCTTTGTATTGACGCAGGGTTAGGTTCCCCTCCACTGACCTTAATCTCGGATTCTGGGTCCCCTCCCCTGGCATTTATTTCAGAGCCCCCTTCACTGATTTGGCGGTTCCTCCGCTGAATTTTATCATAGGTTCGGGGTCCCCTCCGGTGACCTTCGTCTCGGATTTGGGGTCCCCTATCCTGGCCCTTACTTCGCATTCTGCTTCTCCTCCACTGATTCTCATTTCGATTTCGGGTTCCCGTCTTCTGACCCTCATGTCAAGTTTGGAGTTCCTTCCAACTGCCCTCATCTCGGATTTGGGACCCCTCCCTTAGCCCACGACTTGGATTCAGGTCTCCCCCACTGACTTTCATCTCGAAATCAGAGTCCCTTCTGCTGATCAAGGTCTCACGTTTAGGGTCCCCTCTCGGTTTCAGGGTTCCTCCCTGATCCTCATCACCATCTCCATCATTGCTGAAAAATACTGCCGTTTACGGGAAAAAGACCGTATACCCCAAAATCATTGCAATAAAAGCTGGCAGGGTAGCCACGGTCCTGAGTTTTATGTATTTAAATACGCCTTAAAAAAAAAAAGCAACACCAGAAAAACGGTCCACGCACTGACAGTGACAAACTATTTGTTGATTTTTCCCCCTAGGGTGTACTTGGACGTCACTTCCCTAGCGAGCTGTTCTGAAACTGATAACACGTGTTTATTAGTTGACAATTATCTTCCAAGAGTGGGCGAGAAAGCCTACCGCCAATTCTCCCGATAATGGACGCTCGTGGAGAATGCAGACGAATATTATGTTGCATTTTGTCACATTGTGTTTATTACGCACTAAACCCATATGTATCTATGCTGGTATAAGCAGAAAAAGACTTAATCTCCCCCCCCCCCCCCCCCCCCC
>JAWQUT010000355.1:244176-258041 GCA_033807755.1 Ellobium chinense | reverse complement strand
GTTCGAAACTTGGTGATTAGTTTTCTATATCGTTGGGGCAGTATGTCTAAATATTCTTCAAATTTAAGTTGATCTTTCAGGCATCTATAGAATCTACCTTTGCTAGACGTTTCAACGTCATTAATCGAACTGTTTATGATATTATTATCTCTCAGTCGCCTGTCTATTTCCATCATTGCCTTTCTACTATCAATGGCATATCCTTGACATAACCAAATTTCTCTAAGTCCTAAGCTGTTTAGTGTGTTTTCTATTTTTGATAGCCACGGTGATTTGTAATAATTATTATTGTGATAATAATGCAGTACATTGTACAACACCTTCGATAGTTTTGTATATTTACCTGTCACTAGTTTCAACCAAAACCCAATAATCTTTTTTACCTAGGAGAAAAAGAGTTGGAAATAGTCGCAGAGTATAAATACCTTGGAATATACTTTAGTAAGAATAAAAAATATGCAAAAGCGAAGAAATTTAAGTCAGTTAAAGGACTGAAAGCTATGTATGGAATTCTTTCAAAATGTAGAACATTAAACGTATCTGTCAGCTGCCAAGTACACCTTTTCAATACCCTCGTGAAACCTATTATTTTATACGGCTGTGCAATTTGGGGTCATGAGGACACAACAATAATTGAGTGGATTCAGCTGAACTTCCTTAAGAAAGTCTTATCATTAAAAAGAGTACACCAAACTTTCTAGTGTTAGGTGAAACAGGTTGTTACCCATTACACTATGATATCAATAAAAATTGTATACATAAAAGCCTAAAAGTTCATAGTTACCAGAAAAAAAAAACACTACCACTGATTTCTGCGTTGCCAGCTGTGGATGGACCTTTTCATAATGTTTATGAAGAAAATGTCTACACAGACAAAGAATTAATGTAAATGTAAAAAAAAATATATTCTGTTGAGACAAATGGGTTTAGAAGCCTGCCTAAATTTTAGAAACAATGCATGCAGATGGAAAAAATTATATTCCTTAAAACTCATGTTAATTTTTTAACAATAACAATAACAATAACGTCATTATGCTCATGTTTCGTACAATAATCATATGAGCAATACAAAAACTTCTTGTAAAGTATAATAAATAATCAACGATATATGTATATATGATTACATCCACTCGCAAGCACACACATAAAGGGCACATACTGGTAAAGATTAATGAAAAATCGTATTTAATACTTTCAGGCGGCTGGATACTGGAACTAGTAGATGAAGTGTGTGTCTATGTTTTAACATGGTCAATAATTATCTTGATAAATTTTGAAAGTGAATTCAGTAAATTCTCAGTAAGCCAACACATTTTATAACATTGGGATGATGATGATAATACCTTGGCAAGATATGTCTACGGGATTCACAGAACTATTCACAGCTCAGTAAGTAATGGAACTCATCACCTATGTCTTTGCCATAGAGGTAGCAAATCCTATCTTGATAGGGTATTTGTCGGAACCTTCCTGTTTCTACAGGCAGTGTGTGATTTGCTGTTCTAAATTTTATATAGTAGTGAAGAGCAGTTGAGTCAAGAACTGTGAAATAGGGTTACATCTGCCATCCATATTACTGCAATCAGTCTGGCATGACTGTATAAATAAATCATTTATTCTAGTGTGAATGGCGGAGGTAGTCAGTTTTTCTATACTATTTTGATTAGCCCATATAAAATTACAACCTGTTCTTTGTAGGATATCTTTTATACTGTTCAGCCAAGGGTAATGTTCTTGTTCTAAGTAATGATCACTACACATTAGTGACAATGACAATGACAATGATAAAAAGATTTAATGCAGACTTTGAAAGTATATGCATCACAAACATTGAAAATTATAACATGGTGGAGCATTAAACGTTCGAAGAATATAATAAATACAATACAGTAATAATTATAGTTGGAGCTCTGCTCTTATTTGAAATGATAGAGGATTGTTTTGCAGAACTTTGCTAAATTTGTAGTGATTTTATCGGTTGCCGTATAGAAAACAACAACAAAAAAAAATTCACACTTTTCCCCTAATTTGACCATGCTGAATCTGAATGTGAAGCTTAAAAAGTCCCTAGTTCAAGCATTCACAATATCACTCCCAGGAGGCGCGCACCCCCCCCCNCCCCCCCAACCCCCTTTACAAAAGTCCGTAAGGTTTATGTCTTCATAAGTGCCTTCGTCATTGAATTGATTTTGAATTTTCAGTAATCTCGAGTATTTCCTTTTCTCCGCAATTCTTGATAACGGGAACGGATGTTCTTTGTGTGACTACCGAAAGCCAAGTAATTTCATGCGTGCCAGGTCTTCTTCTGTCCTTGTTATGTTATTTGTAGCGTTTCTTAGCTTTGCGGAAAACGTTACGTTTTGACCTGCCTGCAGGTCACCGTAAAATATGGTTTATTGACAGGCTTCGTCTGGTGATACGAGATCTTACGAACTTTATTTTTCTTTTTTCCTAAGGCTTTAATACCTGCATGTACAAACATTTCTTCTATATCGCTGCAGGCCTGGTTAATGCAGTCCTGTGCGTTATTCTTATCTTCGAACTGCTTATTGAATAAGTCACCTAGGCGAGCAACTTTTAACGAACGCACTATAATCCTTAGCAGGAATATGTCGACGTCACAACTGATATAAATAAGTAATTTGTTATAATATATTCGAGCACTCTCTCAGTTATTTACACTGAAGGTCTGTTCCTTCACCAATCATTCAGAAATAGTCGTCGTTGAATAACAACAACAACAACAACAACAAAAGGGGTCAAGCCCCAACACTTTCACAAGACAGACGCACACATAATTTTTATATATATATATACTTGCCCACTGCAGGCGTGAGTGATTTGCGTGGTACCGTGGGCTGTTTGGACGCAATGAACAGGCGACAGAGAGGCTGGAACTAATATAGTGCCCGCGTATAGGCGACGCGACGCGACGCGACGCACCTGCCTGATATGGTCCAGTTTTTGTTTCTTCTTAATATTAGCCTCGTGTCAGATGCAGCGGGTGAAGCTATCGCTAGATCGGTCGATAACAGTCATTATTTTGTATGTCGTCTGTGCTACTGAAGTACCGGGTGATGGGGAATCCTCGTTGGGGTTTACCTGTGTGCTGGACTGAGCCCGCTGAGCAATGAGCGCTTCATTCTAGTGCTGGGCCGATACCACAATTTAGGTATGGATTCGATACTGAGTACTTTTTCTAGGAATCGATACCGATACCGAGTACTTTGGTAGGTCGAGTAAACTTGCATTAGTGTGTTTTAAAATTCGTTACTTAATCATTCAAGATAACACAAATAATGCAAAAATCAAAGTTGCGCTGCAGCTTTTGCAGAATTCTTCACTCAACTCTTTAAAAGACAAGGAAATAGATAATTACTGAAGAGTAAACATAAATGCTTCCATCGCTGTGTGAAACTGAAACAAACCATCAGATCAGATCAACTTTTAACAGCTTCAAAAAAAAAGGTGTCATTTAAATGAGATCCAGCTTGTAAGCAAGTCATAATTAAACTTCAGTTTACAACAGAACACTATCAAAATTATACAAATCAAGGTCATTGTGCTTTGATAAGTCTACTCTGTGCTGCCGCTAAGATCATGCGCTTTTTGCTTACAGCGAGAGTGATTTTTTCCCCCTACATTTTCTTACACACGATTTTGAAGCAAATTTAGTGGAAATATCCTATAAACTTGCTGAGTTAGATGAGAAGAATCAGGAATTTTACCGACATTGTCATACGCTTCCCGTCATTTGGAAATAGTTTTTGATAGGCGGTTGTCCTCGCTTAGGAGAGAGTGAGCTTATCCTAAAGCCATTTCACTTTATTATGAGGGAAAATTTCAATGCGTGGCAACACTGCAAAGCACAAAAACAAAGGAATGCGCGCGCCTCAAACTTCCTTAACAGGAAGTGGCTGTTTTCGTCACTGTCGGAATGAAATTAATTTTGCTATAAATCTAGAGATCTAAATCAATGTCTAGATCTATTAAGAATATAATCTTCTGCATTTTTTTCAGGTCATCAAAACAATTGTAAAAAGTTAAAACCTGGGAATGAAAATCTTTGCGAAATAACGTCAAAATACTCGATACTTGATCAAAAGTACTCGCCGATACCGATACTCTAAAAAGTACTCAGTATCGAGTACTCACTATCGATACCTGCCCAGCACTACTTCATTCGGTTTTCACCGACGCTGGGATCAGGCCATCAAACAAAAACATAGATGAGGATTGATTTCCTTTCCCATTTATTTAGTGACATATATAAGAATATAATTATACCATACATATCATCATCATCAATGCCTTTCACCCCCAGCAGGGCATAGGCCACGTACAAGCGAATTCCATCTTTCCCTGTCTTGGGCCATCTTTCCAAGCTCGTTCCAAGTGAGCTTCATTTCTCGCATGACCCTTTCCGTGCATCGTTTCCATGTCTCCCGTGGCCTACCCCTGCCTCGTGTTCCTTGTGGGTTCCATTATGTCAGAACATAATTATGGTCGTTGTGGTGCAAGAGTGGGCGATCCCACATTTGCTGTGCAGTGAGAAATTGAGGGTTGAAGTTTATGTTGCCACTGAGTTATAAAGATTTAGTAAAAGAGAAAACCCCACAGACCAAAAATAGCAATTTGACCGATATTTTTAGCAAGATTGAGTCAATATCTATTTATAGAAACTTGTAAAATCGCAAAATGTGGGATGGCCCACTCTTGCTCTGCGGCGACCATATAAAGAAAGCACTAATCGATATTACAGATTAAAAACTAGAAGCCAGCTATGTTGCCCATGAATACTGCGGCGCGGGTGACTCGCTGCTCAAAATACACCAAATTACCGGTGGCATCAATATTGAGGAACTCTTCTTGAAAGACAATAAACTAGAGATTTAATCGCCTCTACACACTTTTATTTTCAAATTCAAAAGTTTTCATTCACCACATCCCTCTTTTTCAGCTTACCACCTTTTTTCCTTCCATCCTAGATCCCGCTCTTTTTTATGGATCTACCCTCGCTCCCCATACCATAAGACTTCCCCTTTTTCCTTCAAATTCGAGCACTTCAACAGCCCAGCTTACCGCTTTATATCATTTATTTCTTCATCTCACGCCAGCAGTTGTCACCTCCCCTCCCTCCATTCAGTTGGACTGGCACGAATTAATATTACCACTTTCTCCTTTTTCTTACCCCCTTCACTCGCTCCCAAAGTTCTGACTTTATAACTACAGTATTTCATTACTGGTTCATACCATAAATCTTGATGCGTGTGTCTTAATTAGACTGGCAATGGTTGTATTTTTATGGTGTACGGAGAGCCCGCCTAACCGCCTCCTTTGTTTTGCCTTTAATTTCCCTACCGTTTTTGTTTTTTTCTGTCGCTGCCACTCTGACGTGACACTGCCTATTTTGTAATAATAAAACTACTGATAATAATTCTTATGTTATTCAGGAGTCTTTTATACCACTCCACAACAGCCATCTACAACCATTTTTTTAAACGACATTTTATTATCTGTTTACATTTTACGCACTTCCTCTCTTTTTTTTTTGGGGGGGGGGGNGGGGGAAACAAGTAGAGAGTGTAGTTTGAGAGAGTGAGTGATGATGGTAATGTCATGATTTGTGTGCCACTGCCAGTTTAACTCTCGAAAGTCTGGATGTCAGCTAGTAGATGAGAAAGTGGTAGATGAGTGGCAATAGTGTGCATGAGGAACACGGTTTATGTGTTGACAGTGGGTTGTACTAATGTAATATTGTATTGTAATGCATTATGTTGGCCTATGGCCTAATAAAATCTTTGAATTGAAAATATGTTATCTAGAATGTCTCCTGCCTCCCCCGCTATTCCGCCCAGCCACGCTTCTTTTTACGACTGAACTAGTCACAGTCCTTCCCTACTAGTCGTTTCATATTACTATATATCTACTTTTAGCCCTCTCAGTTTTTCTTACTCTTCTTTTTCCGTGATCGCTTTGAAACCCATCTGATCTACTGTATCTTATTTCTCTTCTTACCCATTCATTAAATTTTGTATTTAACCTGATGAAAGGTCACTTTACATCCGAAAAATCTGTAACTATTTTATATCATTATATCAGTGTATTTTAAAATTTTAAGTATTAAAGTATATTTCTTAATTCTTTGCTAATATACGAGACAGACCTCGTAGACAGAACTTTTCAAATTTTTTTTGCCTGTGTTCCAAATGATGATGATGATGATGAGGAGGAGGAGAGGAGGAGGGGGAAGTCTAAGAGGATCCATTACTTTGAAATTGATGATGTTGTTGATGATGACGATGACAGTATGGTGATAATGATTATGACACACAGATATATAAAGCATTGTCTCCGAAATTAAGTTGCCCGTTAGAGTAATAATTAATAATCATTTCGTTATACACTGCACTGGTTTATTTCCTAAAATGACAATTGGAGGGATTTGTACATTAAATATAATCATGACGATGACTGTGATGAAGATGATAATGATGATAACGATGATGATGATGATGATGATGAATATCATGATAATAATGATGATGTGGTTAGTCAGGTTGTTTCCGCTGCACCGTAGTTTCATACTTGTGTATAAGTATGTAGATAGATCTACGCATACTTCAGCAACTTTCATCAAACCTGGCTTTCCTTCATAGTGACCAAAAATAAATGGATACAGATATCTCCACGCAGTGCTTTCATTATCTCCAAAAGATTTCTACTTTAGAAAGGATCTTTCCGGCATCTCCTGTTCTTATCACTAAGTAAACACCGAAATGTGTCTGTATAATGTTTACTGTATTATCTATTTTAGGCTACCATTATAAATCCAAAACACGTATTCAAGTTAAATAATTTTAAAAAAAAACAAACTTAGGTAGGGATGTGGGTCTGCCTGCTGATTATGGAGTCGTATGACTGTTTATTTGGAAGATGGATTAAAGAGAAGGTTGGGGGAAGGGGGTGCTGAGGAGGGATGCGAAAACATTCCGTCATTTCACAAGGAAAGAACCTCTGAACTAACTCTGTTGATGGATCGGGCTGCTAGGCTCCCTGTTACTGTATTCAGCAAGCGCTAAGCAAATATGGCGGCTAGTCACCTGTAGTGATAACCATTCGTTTATCCTTTCAGTATTTAAGGAATGTGATTTGACTCCTGAAGGTTTTCAGGTATAAAATGTCTTCCTAAGCTATAAAGGCAATCCCACACAAGATGAAAGCTGTGGCACAGAATAATCGAAAGTTCAATACTGCAGGGGATCCAGAGTAAAAATGCAAATAATATATTATGTGTGTTCAGCTCCTGGCAGGCAGCAGATGCAACTTGCAGTATGAATAAGTGTCTATAATAATAGAAAGTTTACAGTGCATGTGTGTGGGTTCTCTGTATGGGCAAGTTTGTAATATGATGTGTGTATCTGATAGTAGTGTACTGTAAAGCGCCGAGAGCTTTTTGGGAGTGAGGCACTATAAAAGTGATCTTTATCATTATTATTATTACTATTATTATCATAAATATAAAGACGAATGGCGGCAAAGAAATCTGGCATGACCTGAAAAGTAACGGGACGAAATGAGAAAGAAAGTGGGCCATATTAAGTATGGAAATGGATGTCTCTCATATTCCATAATAGTCTCTGAACTTGCTACAGTTTCACGCGGGGTCTAGTCTAGAATATGTCATTATTAGCAGTTTCACGCAGGGTCTAATCTAGAATATGTCATTATTAGCAGTTTCACGCCGGGGTCTAGTCTAGAATATATATGTCATTATTAGCAGTTTCACGCGGGGTCTAGTCTAGAATATGTCATTATTAGCAATTTCACGCGGGTCTAGTCTAGAATATGTCATTATTAGCAGTTTCCGGCCGGGTCTAGTCTAGAATATGTCATTATTAGCAGTTTCAATTTGCAGTGATATGGAGCAGCATGGTCGAATGGTTGCGACCTTGAACAGAAGATCTAAAGATCATGGATTCGATGGACCACCCGTCTGCAAAATGGGTACCTGGCTATAGGTATGGAAGATATTGTCAGAGTGCTAGTGATCAGCGCCTATAAATGGCAGCGGCGCGGTCCGCTCCCCAGGAAGTTGAGAAAGTCCTAGAGTGAACACGCCTGCTAGGATAATGAGCATTAGCCTGAACACGAGACTTACAAACCGCATTGTTATTATTACTATTGTTTACAAAACACAATGACGTTTCTTATAAATAAAATATACCTATACATATCGTATACTTATTATATCTAATTAAATGTCATGATACAGGAAGAGAATGCTGCTTAGGTCAAATAGAGACAAAAGATATTGATATTTCTATGCATGCTGTTTGTAGGGCTGATGTCAAACTACAGTACAAGCTCTGTAAGACACCAACATTCTCTGATTCAGAGAATCCTTTCAACGTGGCTTCTCTGATCGAACAGGCTTTAAAAAAAAAAAAAACAGGTACATGAATTCTAACAGAACCAGGTTCACAGACCACTAATGTAGGTATGAAGATGCCAACACATCTGGCATAAGAGAATGCAATTTTAAATAGTCCCTATAAAATCAGAAAACTGGCCATGGGGAAAGGGAAAAGGGTTGGATTTGAATTTCAAAGGCTTAGATAGGTGCAAATACATTTGTAGATCATAATGGACGAGGTTTAGCCACTCGAGTATAAACTTTGTGGTTGTTGCTAGATGGGTAAAATTAGCCTGTTCACTGCCTGAAAAGGCCTAAAATGGCGTTCTCTAACAACAGCACCGATTTAGTCGATATATCGATATAGTCCATGACCTGTCTATGACTAAATGAACTGTATTATTATCGTTGCGGTGCTGCCTTCGACATTGCCAAAATTTGGAACATATTCAGGTAATAGGTATTTAAGGATTAAATTGCTGTGAAGTTAGCGCCTCCATCCAAAATGGCTTTCTCTAACAACAGCACCGATTTAGTCGATATATCGATATAGTCCATGACCTGTCTATGACTAAATGAACTGTATTATTATCGTTGCGGTGCTGTCCTTCGACATTGCCAAAATTTGGAACATATTCAGGTAATAGGTATTTAAGGATTAAATTGCTGTGAAGTTAGCGCCTCCATGGTGTAGTGTTAGCACGTTCAGACTTGCAAGCTGAGAGACCATGAGTTCGTTTTCGGTAGGGAGAGGAAATTTTCTATATTCCAGTGTAGGTTTCTTCCGCCTATTTCCTCAAAATGCATCCTTCATAGTAATTTGGTAAAATCCCTGGTAACACCCTTACCTAGATAATATGTAACAGCTTCAAGTAAGTATCAGACAGGGCTTTCTCTAACAACAGCACCGATTTAGTCGACATATCGATATAGTCTACGATCTGTCTATGACTAAATGAACTGTATGTATCATTATCATTGCGGTGCTGTCCTTCGACATAGCCCAAATTTTCACGTGTGAGCATAGTATTCACCCGTGACCCTGACACACTTCCCGAATGCTCACACCTATACCGGGTACTGCTAACAGTGAAAAATACAGGCATTTTCATACCAGTAACAAGTAGGCATTATGAGACGCTCACAAACCCTTACCTTTTGTAAAGCTATGGTCTCTCGTAATCCCAGTCACAGACCAGTAATGCCACAGTAAAGGAAAAACAAAGCTCACAAGCCGTCACTTTTGTCAAATACTGGCTCAAAGAATAATATTACTATCATAATAAAATATAAAAAGTTCGAAGCTCGGAACTCGTGTTTATTTTTGTCGGAGGCCACTGCTTCCTATAATTATGGGGAGAGCGAAACTACCACCTGTTCGACGCTACCACCAGTAACATACAGCGTGTGTGAAACACAACGACTATAGAAAGCAAAGCGCGTGGCAATGGCGGGACTGTAGTCAGGGGCGAAACGTTTCACTGTGCTTCGTACTTAAACACAAAACGCTCTTTATCTGGCTTCACTGATCCCTGGTCACCATTGAGGCCCTCAGCCAAGTCGTTCCGCCGCCAGCTTATTGACCAACTCTAGTACTAGTACAGCTGTACTACAGTGCAAACTTGGCGTGTTTGCAGTTAGCCTAAACTCACTAAAGCACAGGGGTCCAGATCGATTGACGAAAGGCAGTCAGGCGAGACCGGAAAGGCTGTTAGAGTGGTCGACCGGACACGTTTCGTCAGTTCAGAGTAACACTGTGATATCTCACATAATTTAACTAAGAGTAGAGGTACGTAAGATATTATTGCCATTCCAATCTTCCGCACCTGCATTGCTCTCTGTCACCTGCATAGGATAACTAAGATATTCTCATTCAATGTATAAGGGAAAAAAGAAGATATGTGTATCAGGGACGTAGCGAGGGTGATTTTTTTTGTTGTTGTTGTTGTTGGTAATCTAGCACTTACATCCATCCATCTGAAACGTCCATGGCTGACTTGGATTAAGATTTCGCATAGGAAAACATTTACAACGAACTGCTTTGGTACTGGATTATACACGGGTATTATAATAATCAATTGTCATCAACCTTTCTGCATACACCAAAGCCTATGGAACGACTGTAAAATGGATGCAGTTTTAGGATCGTTCTTTAATGGGTGTTCATTGTTCCCATTACGACAGAAGCCTTGTCATTTGAAATACCATATAATTTCAGAGAAGTATAAATACGTTTTTTGCATAGAAAATCAGTCAGCTTTGATGTCAAGTCTGCTGGAGCCAAAAAAAAAAAAAAAGCCCTTATGTGGGAGCCAATGGCTTTTAAAAAAGAGCCAAAGATCTGGTATAATATTAGCGTGATGTTTGAAAATTTCACAAAACATTTCAGATTAGTTTAATTGTATTGGATAAATGCGACATTAAATCGGTAATCTCAAGATTACATGGACGCTACCCCCCTGCAATGTACGGTACATGAGACAATATTACAATTCGTCCCTCCTCCATCGCTCGCTGTCATCTGCTCGCACGTGGAAGTTAGGGAACATAAGTTCGCGTCCCTGTAGTGTAGTGGTAACACTATGAGACCCTGGTTCGATTCCCGGCTGGAACAAGAAATTGATTTCTAGTGTAGTTTTTTTCGGCCCATCTTCTCAAAATTGATCATTCACAGTAATTTGGTAAACTCCTTGATGACACACTTCCCTAAAATAATATATAAAAACATTGAAAAAATTGGATGACTGAGCTCACATTCCTCCCCCTTAAAAAGAATAATAATATATTTAATTATACCTTGCCACCCGATTACATAAAGACAAAAAGAGATTATGATATCGGGGATACCTATACATAACAGAGTTATTTCCTGTCACACAAGGCATCAAGTGCAACAGATTGCCTGGGTTGGTAATTAAACGATTAAGAAACGGCTTGCATTGTTAACATTGCACTGAGCCACCGAAGACAGCATTAATTTGAATAGCCTTAGAGGTATGAAGATGCCAATAGCACCTGGCATAAAAATATGCAATTTTAAATAGTCCTTATATAATCAGAAAATTAGCCATGGGGAGGAGGGGGGGGGGTGGATTTTAATTTCAAAGGCTTAGATAGGTGCAAATATATGTGTAGACTCAGAATAAGTGAAGTTTAGTCACTCAAGTATAAAATTTGTGGTTGTTGCTAGGTGGGTAAGGTTACCCTGTTTACTGAGTGAAAAGGCCTAAAATATTAGGTTGTCTGCTTCACTGCCTAAGTTCTCAAAATCTAACTGGTTCAGGTGCATTTTTCTTTGTGTCAAAATTTGGAGGAAGAGCTAAACAACATGTTTGGAAAGTATTTTGACACGGCATCCCAGGATAAGTTAATGAGAGGTGTAAAACCTAATATAGCCAACAGTGAAAAATACATTGGCATCTTCATACCTAGATTTGAGCCACTACAGTATCTATTCCTTATGTATGATACCAGTCTCATGATTGAAATAAGTACTTCTGCAAGTTTACTCAACTGAATGTACGGTTATGGTGAGGATTTCAAGGCACAGATTACAGTTGTATCTTCTCTGAACATCGATGACTAATTTTTGTATGGTCACAGACAATGATTCCAATACTTGATTTTTTTTTTGGTATGGTACAGACTACTGTCTTAAAAAAACAACAACAATACTTTTCTCATTTCCAAGGCTCTAAATTCTCACCGCTTTAACTATTTTGGGGAGGGGGGATTGGGCAGGGGAGGGGCANGGGGAGGGGCAAAGAGAGGGGGGGGGGGCAATCCATATTTAAAGTCAGCAACATCAATGCGAGAATGAGTGAGGAACAGAGGGTTGCATTTTGCCCACGTTTAGGCGCTGCACTGAACTCATGATGAACTCGGAAATTCTGGCAGATTTCATTGGCAAAATCTTAGAATTCTCGGGAATATGTAGTTTCAGCGAAATGATATACAGTTAGTTACAGCGAGACAAATAACATGTACAGCACCGAAACGCGTACAGTTTCAGCGAAGTTGAGCTTAGCTTACGTAATACATTTACGGGTCCAAATACATAAAATTTCAGCGGAACTAGGAGGAGCTTACAACTCAAAAAGATGGCGGCGGGCTTTCACGTTGTATTTCTCTTGATCTATAAAGCATACATGATCTTTTCCGCTTGTCAGAGACATTGTGCTAAGATAGTAGAATGACACTGTTGCCCCCGGCTTGCCGAGAAAGAGATGAAAATGGGATTTTGAACAGAATGATGAAGTTAATTTTGATGAATACTTGAACTTGGAATAAAAATCTTGTAAAAATCTTTGTAAAATTTTTGGACATGATAAAAGCCAACAAAATCAAACATCTGCAACCCACGGACTTATGACCTAGGCAACGAGATATTTCATTCCGCTTCTTTGCGCTGTAACTGTGTGCTCCATTTCTACAACAAAAGAAATCAACATCCGTTTTGACCCCGCCTTTTGGCGTTGTACATATATGTCTTATCTGAGTGTTGTCGTTGTAGGAAATATCCTCTCTGACTATCTCTCTGAAACTACAATCCTCGGGATTCTCTCCTATAGCTTGATTTAGGTTTAGGGACAGGGTTAGGATACGATTAAAGAAACAAAAGAAAATCTGGGACAGTCCCTATAAATACAGGCTATTATTATCTACGAATTTTGCAATGCATGCACAGTAGAACATCAATAGTATGTCCTGGCTCTTTTATTGCCTGTTCCCAAGTTTTCGTGATACCAAGTTTAAACCAGTAACGTTAAACGTTCAAACAGATGCATTCTAAAGGAATTAAAGACCATCAAGATTTAAGAGCGGTATTTTCCTCAAGGTTTCCTAGGGGAAAGAAGCCTTAAGGCCTTCTTTTGCATTGGTTTGCATAGAAAGTCGCATTAAATTGCAGCACNTTGGAGGGGGGGAGGAGGAGGAGGGGCTGCAAAAAAAGTGCTCACACAGAATAACAGATAACAGAGTAGGGCAATGGATGACGCAATCAATGACAGATGCAGAGAGAAGCCAGTTGATTTTTCTTTCTTTGTCTTCTTTGTACAATGTCTGAAAATTAATTAAAATAGGGGGCTTCAGTCTGGCTTCAGAAAGCTGCTCGCAGAAACAGATTTTCTCCGACCGATCTATTTTTAGCCGCGATGTCCCAAATGGCGGCTGGCTGTTACTTTCATGTATGGGTGAAAGGTTATCGGTGCTGCTATCTTCTGTGTTGACATTTATAGGCTGCTAGGTGTAACCTAGAATATTATAGAAGTTCACTCAAGAATGCCTGTCTTTATCTAACGAGTGCTAACTTGCCTCTCGCTTTTTGGCATCGTTATCACAAAAATGCGTACACACCTATCCAAAACTCCACAAACACACCAACACACACATACACACACACACACACACACACACACACACACACACACACACACACACACACACACAC
>JAWQUT010000355.1:233044-244103 GCA_033807755.1 Ellobium chinense | reverse complement strand
CACACACACACACACACACACGCACACACACATACATACATAAAACACACACACGCGCGCTTGCGCATGCACACACCTGCACATGCCCAAACATATTACAGTAGAATTCGATAAAAAGTATGTCTTTGATATTATGCTTTGTATCCAGTTATACTTGTTATCGAGGGGGGTACTATCTAGCCTGGAAGGGTATGATTTGGCCTAGGCCGTATCATAGCCCGGGATGTAAAACAATTTGAGACCAATTCTTACCCTAGGTTATTTTCTGGGCTAAGGCAGATTACACTCCGTAATCTAGCACTTATATCTATCGTTGCTTGTTTGTTTCTTTGGTAGGGGTGGGAAGGGAAAGGGCAAGATTTAGACAATAGTAAGTGAAACCAATAATTTTTTTTTTTAATTGGTCTTTGGCTCCAGAAGGGCCAAATCTGGCACCCTTGGTACGGTCTAAACTATTAACTGTGGTGTTGTATATAAGCAAAGATTATCAAAGGCAATGGGTTGAAATTTAACACTGTTTAATATTTAATCACAACACACACAGAAATAGTTTTCTAGCTTTCTTCACAAGACGGAGATACTGACACAAGGAGGGCAAACATCGAACTGATTCATTCTTGTTCAAAACTTAGTACTTATTCAGTAGAGACGGTAGACAACCACAAATACGCAACATACATCAATATCTTAGTGTCAGTCCTAACCTACAGGTAATACTTAACTTAGCGAGTGAACCCCCTGGCCTATACTCAAAACTGTCACATGCACCCGATGGTCTTGGAGATGGATTTAAAGTTAGAACATAAAACCAGTCGAGCAACGTGAGACTCCCACAGCATACCACACGTTGGGACAAAGACTTGGACGCAGAGGCTCGACACTAAGCAACATTTACAAGCAATGTTTAGACTTTAGACAGACACCACATTAACATCTCGTAGCCGAAAGAAAAAAAAAACTGGCAGTCGTTCTGGGTGATCTTGTGTAAAACGAAACACAAAAGGCCGTCAGATCAGCGGGAAGCAAATTTTTCTGTCAGATTATTTGCTACCTTTTAAAAAAGTTTTCCTCTTTACATTGCCTTTGGAATATAATGCACTGTAGCTATGGGAGCGCTGAATCTGTCAGACAGTGTATAGGCTCTTAGATATCGGCAAAGAAAACTATCTCGCGTTGACAAAAGTCGTACTGTCAATGCTTGTAAATAGCTACAAGGTGAAATAGGACGATGGTGATATTTCAACATTTTAAAAAACATGAAGATTAATTAAATTGTATTAGACATATAGTCTAGATACATGTAATCTCAGATTCATAGATTACACGGACGCTACGCCCTAGCCCGGTATATTTTAGGGAGAGATTAATCTAGTCTGCGAAAACAGGATAATGCCCATAGATCTAGATCTATATTTTTGTTTGGATGGAGAAAAAATTCTAGATCTAAAATTTCTCCAACGATATCTGTTACTGTCGTTGTTGCTGTTGTTTTGTTGTTGTTGTTCTTCTTCTTCTTCTTCTTCTTGTTCTTCTTCTTCTTCTTCTTCCTCCTCCTCTTCTTCTTTTTCTTCCTCTACTTGAAAGTGCATGTTTTGGTGGGTTTTTTTTCGAAATGACCGATTTCGGCTGAAGAGACTTCCACTGTATTATTTTTGCTAAACTGAATACAGGGGTAGTTTGGTAGCACATAGTGAATTTGGTACAAGGGTGTACTGACCGATCTTTAAAACTGAAATGAGGTTGCTCAAAACGGACTAAACGCATGCCTTCACAAAAAATAAAAAGGAGAGTAAGAGAGAGAGCGAGAGAGAGAGAAAGAGAGAGAGAGAGAGAGAAAGAGAGAGAGAGAGATTCCTCCATCCACAGAAGGAATAAACTCAAGTACAAAGGTAATATAATGGAAAATCGTTTTCTTTATTGGATAATTCTCAGGAACACAGTATAAAAAAATCTGTCAACAGCCAGCAAGGCTGATTTCTAGGCCAGTCAGAATATAAACAATAAGAATATCAGCAAGGAAAACAAAACAAAATCACGTTAATGGCAGAACAGGTATTCACAACATTACTAATCACAAGATGTTGTTGTTGTTGTTGTTGTTGTTGTTGTTGTTGTTATTGTTGTTGTTGTTGTTGTTGTTATTGTTGTTGTTGATAATGGTTATATGGAATGATGAACTTGTTTTTCCTGCATGATATGACCATTTGATATGACCATTTTTATACATACAGTCCCGCTCACATGTATAGATTTAAATAGCAAAAATTCCGTTCCCCAGGCATTCGTCTCACGCGTGTCTCGCTTAAGCGGGTTCCACTGTATATATATTGTGTTGCTGTTGCTGTTGCTGTTGCTGTTGTTATTCTTATTGTTGTTGTTGTTATTATTATTACCGTTATTGTTGTTGATTACAATGTTTAGAGTGAAATGGATAATAATGTTAATAATGACGACGATTACGACAATGCCGAAAAAAGCTAATGTGGATGTTGTTTTTTTTCCTTGCCATGATAATGTGCCAATATAAAATAAAATTATGGACACATGCTCAAAATGATTACATCGCACTCTCAAATTTGGTCATACGATTAACGAAATAAAAAATATTTTGCAATAATAGTCTACATAAATAAAGCATAAATACAGGTTGGTGTTTCTTTTTTTTACATAAGACATCAGAAATGAACCTGAGCAGAAATGTGTGAACATTAAAAACAAGATTCTTAAAGAACAAAAGAAAAAAAAATCCACACATAATATGTTTATAGTTGGGAGCAGAATTATCATAACAGCAAATAAAATAGGTCATGACTTAGCAGATACTGCTAGAAGAAAAAATAATTCAGTGTCATGAAAAATATTTGATTGTAATAAGGCATCTAAACTGTCACTAAAGAATTTGACAGTAACAGACTTCAAAAATGTCACTTACGGGATTTGATAGTAATAGGGCATCAACACTGTCACTATAGAGGTTTGATAGTAATAGAGCATCAAAGCTGTCAACATAGAGATTTGATGATACTAATAGAGCATCAAAACTGTCACTGAAGAGATCTGATATTAATAGAGCATCAAAACTGTCACTGAAGAGATTTAATGGTAATAGAACATGAAAACTGTCACTGAAGAGATTTGATAGTAATAGTGCATCAAATCTGTCACTGTCAAATCTGCCACTAGAGATTTGCTAGTAATAGATTATCAAAACTGCCACTAAAAGGATTTTATAATTTTTAGTAATAGGGCATCAAAACGGTATCTAAAGGAATCTGACAGTAACTAAGCACCAAAACAGTGGCGCTGGAAGAATTATTATTTGTAATTTGTAAATTGTTTGTAATTGAGCACCAAAACTATCACTAAATAAATTTGATAGTAGTAGAGCATCAAAACTGTCACTAAAGGAATTTGATAGTAATACAGCATCAAAGCTGTCACTAAAGGAATTTGATAGTAATAGAGCATCAAAACTGTCACTAAAGGAATTTGATAGTAATAGAGCATCAAACCTGTCATCCAAGAGATATAGTGGTAAAAGAGCATCAGAACTATCACTAAGGGCATTTGATAGTAATAATGCACCATACCTGTCACTGAGGAAGTTGACTGTCGGTGGTAGGCATTTGATAGTAACTGAGCACCAGAAGTGTCGCTGGAAGAATTATTATTTGTATCTGTAAAACTATTTGTAATTCAGCACCAAAATTATCACTAAAGGAACTTGCAGTAACACAGCATCAATACTGTCACTGAAAGGACTTAGAAATAAATAAAGCACCAAAACAATTTTATTTTCCCATAACATATTTATGACTTTTAAGGCCCACCGGAGGCGTAAAATTTACGTCGTGATGGACTTCGCTGATGAAATCGAGTTCGTAAAATCATATCAATATATGAGAACATGAAACAAAAATCTCATAAAAGTTCTGTTTTAATTCGACTGTCTGAAGATGTTCAAATTAATGTATGACATATAATAATGGTAACAAAGAGTATGGAAATGAACCAACATAAAGGCCCCGTGTATACGCACCAAACAGTAAAGGGTCCCTCTATTGCTCATCTGTGGGGGTATGCACAACCCTATTTAGTTATCGCACTGCAGTAATCACGGGAAACACCCAAAACATTAGTAATGTTCATTGGTTAACGCAACACGTTAGCTAACGTAAGGATTATGCATACGGCCATAGACATCAAGATTTATAAATAACAGCCAATTAACGAGGTCAAGGATAATGGCGCTAAACCTGTCGTGGAATTGCAGCTATCATCGAGTCTGCACATATCAGTTTTCGTGGGTGTGACAATGAAAACGGTGACTAGTGCCAGGTGTCGGTGCCTTTTCTACCACGAGCCATTGGCTCCTTGTGGGTGACTAGTGCCAGTTATCGAGGAATCTGATTGGTGAGACTTGAAACGCTCACATTCATTGGTTAACATACAGAAATATGACATCGGATTTATAAGCTCGGTTTCAAACCATGTATGAGATCAAACACCATATTTAGTTAGTATCTCATACCTCCTGCCTCGCGAAGGTTTTTCAGCCATGTCTTTTCTCTTTTCTAAATTAGACAGTATTTACTTCGGCATCAACTTAAGAAGTTCCCCGAACCTTTGATCTAGATGGTTTAAACCTCCAGACCAGCTTCCCGAAAAAGGAACAGCTATGGCGCTAATCTGGCCCTCTTAGTCTCCAAACTATCATCACATTTGAACTGGAAACCGATTGAAGATTTGCAAAGCAATTCGCGGGAGTGTTACGATACTATCTTGAAACAGCATAATTTAATATTGTATTTGCTGGTCGGTGTAAGACAAAGGTATGAGGCGGGGCTTATGAGGCACAGCATACAATGGAATGTTAAAGTTGCATTGCATCTGTAAGACCTAGATAATTAGTAGATAGTATTCATTGAAAGCCAACATTGTATTCTGCTACTGGAAAAATGCCACACCCTCACAAAATTTAAAAACAAACAACAACAACAACAAAAAATCAAAAACATACAAGATGTTGCAACCAAGGAGAAAAATACACAAAATCATGCATGCACACCGGAAGTTAAAGCAACTAAAGGGCATTAACTATTTTCCCCTTAGATGAACTCGGCATTTCTGCTTGAACATTTTAGGATTCTTCTTTCAAGTTAGCCACAGATGTCATAGGTGTATTATCACTGTCTCCGCCTACGACACTCGTATGATACAATTCTTACAATGGTCTGTGCCGGTACCTGATCTAGAGTCATGAGTCCTGGGAGATAATCTCTGCCAACCACACATGATACAAACACAGAAATGCCAAACCAGGACACCGGCCGCAAGCACATTACTGAGATAAACACTGCGTATTCCTCATCACCATTAGACTTGTATTATAGTCAACTCCGCTTAATCGCAACCTGCTTGTTTATAGTTCTGAAAACACACCAAATACTGTATTGAAAAATTCAGATGAACACAAGAAGTGAAGCGGGTCTCAAGAATTTACTCGTCCGCTGACTCATCTAGTAAATCTCGCTTCTACTTCTACAGAAATTTCAAGAACAGTAATCGGATGGAGCCATACTTCGATATTTTACCTTTCAAACTCAGAACGACAATGACAAAATTCCATCCTTGCAACCACAGATTACCAGTGGAAACTGGGAGGTGGATCAACACCCCTACTCAGACAGATCATGTCCTATGTGGAATAATAACTCCTTGGGCGACGAGTTTCACTATATTTTCGAATGTTCAGGCTTTAAACAAGAAAGGGAAAATTTCTCACCAAAATTATTTCAAAATAAAACTACTATTAAGTGACAACCAAAACTACAGCATTCATAATCTGTCTTGTTTGGTTAAAAAAAATTATGAAGGCAGTTTGAGCCGTTTTCTTTTTTTCCTTTCTCCCTCCTAAATAATTTTGCATTGCCGTTTCGTTTACTTTCCACATTATTGTATATATACAGTATAGCAATCTGGAAATAAAGTTCATTTCAATTCCGTTCCATTCCGTTCAGTACAGTTCAGTTAAACTTGGCGACTAATAAAAGCTTGGGGTATGGATCGCTTCGTTTATATCTGTCATAAGAACTCTTGTATGGAATGTTCGTGCTCCACCTCCCCTATACCTTTTTTTTTTTTGGTCCATTTTACTGCTGTCTGGCATCTCTGTTACTCAGGTGGAAAGATATGAGTGAAAAAAGACATGAAATATGACACCCAGTGGTGGCTCGTGTCTTCGATGGTTGGGTGGGCAAGCCCCGGTTGCGATGTCAATAGAAAGCGCCAGAATGCAATTTTTCTGTATGCTTTAACAATAAGTTTATACAGAAAATCCAAAACACAGATATGAAAAGGACATCCATCCTCCTGTCCATTAACGTGGCATAATCAATGATGATTATTTCAATGAACTCTGAAAATAGGCTAAAGGAATGTGAATTTTGTTTTCACTTTTCAAGCAGAAAATGTTCGGTGGGCATTGCCCTCGTTGCCCAAAGAGTAGCGCCGCGGCTGACCACACCAGCGTTGAATGGTGAGCGTAGAATGAAAGCTCTTTTTTTTTCGGCATGGTTAGAAGTAAATGTGTTTATAGAACAATAAGGTGAAACTTAACAACATTGTTGTTCAAGTATACCTTTCATAGAACAATATTAAAGTGAAACTCAACAACATTGTTTTTGAAGTATTCCATTCTGCAGAAAGTTGACAGTTGTTTAGTTAAACACCCAGATGTGTTAGGCCTTTTTTTTTCCTGATTTTGTTTTTCTCAATTTCAGACATAATTTGGGATTTTCGGGGTAACTGTAAGCCTGGATCCACTTGGATGGCTCTTACACACAAGACATGAGTTTTACATATGTGGCATTAAAATCATTACAACAACTGACATTAAGGAAGGAGGGAGAGAGAGAGAGAGAGAGAGAGAGAGAGAGAGAGAGAGAGAGAGAGAGATAGAGAGAGAGACAGAAAGAGAGAGAGAGGGAGAGACAGAGACAGAGATAGAGAGAGAAAGAGAGAGAGAGAGAGAGAGAGGGAGACAGAGAGAGAGAGGAGCTAATATTTATGTCTAAAGGAGACAAAATGCTGATTATACGCGGGGAATTTAACAAATAGTCATCCATATAAAAAAGATGGTTGGTGCAAAAGACATCACTGTATAGGGGCGGGTTGTCCACTTGAAGAATACATCTATTTGATAGGTAAATTAATGCATTTAGTTATGAACATGCAGGTACAACAATATTCAAAACATTGATTAAGATAAAGAGAACACCCGGCTTAACCTTTGCACATCACGCCCTGCACTTGCCTTGTATTACTTCAGAAGGTAGTTCGCTATGGGGAAAAATCCCCAGATTACGCACCGTAGATAGATAATTATAACAAAACAATATTTAAAAGTAAGTTATTACTATTCGGACATTTTTTTTTACTTTGCATCACAAAACTAGTTCCTTATTGATGAATTAAAAATAGAATTTATGTATAACTGATCCACGCTTGAAATATTAGATTGTTTACAGTTTGCTATGCCGTGCGAAATTTCGAAATTTCGAATCACAGCACTCGTTCGGGCCAGATCGAAAGCCGCACAACAGGAGTGTTGTGGGGTGTGATGTGAAAAGATTAATTGGTCACTACATGTATGTGCAGTTGGCGAAGTTACTTCAAAATAATTATTAGGGCTTATTGCCCATAACAATCACTGGGTATTATAATAATTAAATCAGAGTATGATAATGAGCAGAATGGTCAAGAAAACTCTGGATTCTGAAGGTTAAACAAACAAAATGATATGACTTAATAATTACCTTCTGATACAAAGGCACCATAATGGACAACGAGGACTTAATACAGCAGCATGGAAGTAATACATTGAAGTAACCCTTGAGTTTTTAATGCCTTAATGAATATTTGTCTTAGAAGACTGTATACCCACTTCAAAATAGTAAAGGCATATGTTCACATCAAAATAGTAGAGACTACATTATATCCACGTCAAAATAGTAAATATACGATCAAAATAGTAAATATACGGCCTTTGAAAATCAAACTTAAGATTGTCAATGCAAACTGCATTTGTTAAAACACCAAGAGAGAGAGAGAGAGAGAGAGAGAGAGAGAGAGAGAGAGAGAGAGAGAGAGAGAGAGANAGAGAGAGAGAGAGAGAGAGCGAGAGAGAGAGAGAGAGAGCGAGAGAGAGAGAGACCGACCCAGACCGACAGACAAACAGACACAGAGACAGAAATAGAATAATATCTATATATAGCTTTGAAGACATGATGAACCTGAGAAAACAAACTTCATCGTCCATAAAATCAGTCAATCGATAGCACTGCTGTGGTTTACCCTATTTTTGCACCAGGGTGAGCTGTTTCTACCATTTATGTTTCATATGCCCTAAATTACTCTCCTATAGATCAACCTGTGTTAGACAAAGAAAGGAGGTAAACACAATGTGATATGTGTCCGAATTGTACAGCATTACACGCAACGCCTGGTTTTTGATTTGGTTGGGGTCTCACGCTTCAAAAAACCTGGAGCCAGTGAAGGTCCTGTATTCAAAAGTTTCATCGGAGGGTATCGCCAAGATGCCTTGCAGAATGGGTTTGAATAATTTAAAAAAAAAAAAAAATCCCTTTTAATACCTGATAGCAACGTCTTCAAAACCTGCCCCAGAGGACGTCTCCAAGATGCATATCAACACAGTTATGAATAAAAACCGAAAAAAAAACAAACAAACCCTTTCAGATATTGAATAAGAATGTATTCAAAAGTTGCAGTAGGAGATGTTGCCTAGCGGCAGACCAAAAACGATTGTGAACATGCCTAAAACAAACTAATCCCTCTTAATGATTTAATAACAGTGTATTCAAAAGTTGCTTCCGAGGATCTCGCCAAGATGCATACCTAAACAGCTCTGAACAAAATCTGAGAAAAACCAAAATCTCTTTCAATTCTCGAATTACAAAGTATTCACAAGCAGTAAACTAAAAGAAAATAAAAACTGGAATCTCACAACTTACAACTCGTGTGTTCGAAAAACTCGCCCACTCGTGGTAATGGACTGATCCCATATGCTTATCAAAGTGTACAAACAAACTTGAATAAAACACGAACTTCAAAAAATAGACTTGTTTCCTTGTAATTCGGGTTCGTGAGATCCTCAGGTGCACAAAATACATTGCTGTTGAAAATATATATCATGAAGAAGAAAAGGGAGGGAGGAATGTTGCGCAATCTGATTTCGTCATCATATACCTATACCAAAAGCTCTATATGGACCCTCGGTGCAAAAAAAAAAAAATATACCGAACGACGTTCTCTGACGAACTCAAGAATTACAGTGGTTCACTTCAAATCTCAAGAAACGCTACCCAAATACCGTGATCAATTACGCCAGTGCTATATTGATGTTTTTTTTTTTTTTTAAATGCAAGGTCCCGTTCTATTCTTTGATGTGCTATAGCAAGTGAGAGAAGATTGGATTGGCTACGGTTTAGCGGGTGGCATGTGGTTCATCACGTACTCCTTATTGAACAGTCATTAATAGGACTCATATTACAACACATTTTAGGCATACGCTACGCGGTCGTCCCGCCATGAAATGCAAAAACAAAAAAGTTTGCGAGATATTTTCATATGGACTAAATATGTTT
The DNA here is from genome assembly GCA_033807755.1 of Ellobium chinense. NCBI lineage: Eukaryota > Metazoa > Mollusca > Gastropoda > Ellobiida > Ellobiidae > Ellobium > Ellobium chinense. The sequence continues at coordinate 234,438 of JAWQUT010000355.1, read as the reverse complement.
GATGTTGACTTTAACTATATTTTTGTTAGTTCGGTCTTTAATGTTCCGTTATTTATTACATAACTCATATCTACGCTAATATTCCTCTAAATGCCAATGACATGTAACCTTTCTTCGTGACCACTGAGTAAACGACCATGTAGTCTGCAAGTTGCCCCGCGGTTCCGATCTCAGTTTGTCCGAATACAAATTCGCTGCTTAATCATAGCAATTCCGTTTGTAGAATGGGTATTATTTGCTTGTAATAATAATGTCAGTACTGGTATAAAGGTCCCTATGACTGCAGATTAAGCAAAGATTTTATCCTTTGGGGAGGGGTACAAAATGGGTTCGAATGTATAAAACCGCTCCATACCTTATTGTGCATTGTTTCCCTGCTTTGTAAACTTAGCCTCATGTCTCGGTCTGATCACTGCGGGGAGGGGATCAGTGTGTGCAAAACACTTGACTTTGACGAGAACCTCTTTGAGCTCTTGTCGTTCACCTCTGTCGGCTCGTAAATTCAACCATAACCCTGTATGACATCTTTTCTTTTCAATGTAAATGGAAACTCAGAGAACCAACAGAANCTGCTTACAATTGTTACTGTTCTGTTTGCTCATATACAGCAGACGCTGTTTGAGCTCAATAAAATTATTGTTATTGTATTGTTATTGTTATTGAGTACCTGGGGAAAACCAGTTAGTTGGCTCGAAGACGCCAAGCGATATACAGTAACAGTTGACTTCTCTTATCCAGAACAGGAAGTACTTTACGATTAATAGGAGTTGCCATTTAGCGCTACTGTTGTCTTCGTCCATTTCTTTTGAAACAAGGCGGGGGAACCTTTTCCACATAATAACTTATGTTCCCTGATTACCTAAAATAGTAAACAAACAAAAACCAACACTAATCTTTGTATTTACTGTCCCAGGGATGTTGCGATTATCCAGTGACTTTTATATAGCAAGAAAAATTGTTTCCAGGAAAATACTGCGATTAAGGGGAAGCTGACTATAATCGAGATAATAGTGGGATGTTGAATAAAGTATAGCCATTGTAGTCTGAACGCGTCTCACGATCAGGAAAATGTGACTTGAATTATATAGACACCATCTGAATATACTTTTCCAGTATGATGAGCTTATCGTGAGTTCGAAACAATTGAGAGAAAAAAAATATCAAAATTCCCTGACACACGGCCGTACGTTTCAACCACTCTCATTTTAAAACAACAAAAAAACAACTTGGTACAGTATTAGCCATATCTAGCCGATTCCCTCTTCATCAGTTATTATAGCATGATGACCTGAAATGCTAGGATAGTATGCAGTAACTAGATTAACTTATTAGACTAGCTTGGGTGGCATGTATACTAGAAGCTGTGAGAAGGGGGAGGGGACTTTATAAAATAT
>JAWQUT010000355.1:206815-218242 GCA_033807755.1 Ellobium chinense | reverse complement strand
GTGTGTGTGTGTGTGTGTGTGTGTGTGTGTGTGTGTGTGTGTGTGTGTGTGTGTGTGTGTTTGGGTGGAGGGGGGGGGTAGAGAGGGAGAGAGGATGACAGGAAAGGGTTCCTCAGCCAATTGCCTTGCGTGTTGGGGACCGAGGTCGAACGAGGAAGTTACAGGCTTAAGAGCATGTGTGTTTGAGAGTGTGCAGGCTATGTTCAGACTATTGTCATTTCTCTCTGCTTTCCTTATGGCTTATTTTGACCACAAACCCCCCCCCCNAAACCCCCCCCCCCCTTTTCCATCCTCCTCAAACAAAGACAGTAAATCAGTCTAAGATAAAAGGGCATGGGTCACGTGATTTGTGAAATTCTGGACAAAATGGCGACGTGGGACAGAAAACAGAGAAAGATGGGCTATGTTCGTCTGGTTCCTACAATTTGACAAAATGAAAAGCCACACCCCTTTATTAGCTAAAGAGATGTCAGTCTCTAGGCCAGCTAAAATGGCTCCGAGTAATGCAGAGGCGACAGGACACGATGCACTGATTTGCGAGGGGTATTTGCTTTACTTACAACTTTACTTCATTCATTAGTATCCTCATCCGACACAAGGTCGTTAGTTCGGTGTTCCACAAACAAACTTAAAACCTTAGACAATTGCCGCCATGTTGCCGTGCTTTTTCTTCCGGTTTTATACAAAACGAGATACATTTCTAACAAACCTCTTGAGGGTGTGCACTGTGAACCCTTTCTGGCGCTGCCCAACCAAAAGCGTACCCTTTGGTAAGGACTGTCCTCAGAATACAAGAAAAGGGTGTGGCTTCCCATTTTATCAAACTGCAATGATCAAATAAACACAGTCCTGGTCTTCCAGGTTACAGGGATGTAATTGTACTTTCACTATTGGGTCACACTACTTATTTCATCTCCCCTTTTCCCTCTTTTGGCATACCCTGCTTCCAGTGATAAGGGCTCCAAGATGCAAATTTTGATATCATGGGAAACTGTCCATTTTACTTTATTTTGCCAAGCACTATTTAGCCCTGGGCTGGAACTGCCAGGTCAAGGGTGTGCTCAGGCGGAAGAGGAGGGGTTTGGCGTTGACCAGTGAAAAAGGTAGGCTCTGTTTACAAATAGCAACCAAGCTCAAAATTGCAATGGGCTTGCTAGGGTTCGGTCAGTCTTAATATTTGAGCCACATAATGAGCTTCAATCTGGTATGGGTCTGAGTGAAAACTAAAACTTTGGGTTCAGAGGGTAGCTTAAAATGTTGATATAGCCGTAGAGGAAAAAAGGTTCCAATTCCATTACAGGTCTGTAGGTTTGTGACACCTATTAGAAGGGCAAATCACTCATTGTGTACAACCCAATTAATCCGCTAATATATAAAATGCCCCTTTTTTGGGGCCCTGCCAGACAGAAATATGTAAAATGACCTGTGATCTAAGTAAAGCATCCAATTTTNCTGTCGTGTAACGCAAAACGTGAACTAATGCGTGGATTATCTATGCGGTCACCGATCTTGTTTTACAGCATCGAACCACTGAGGTAATCAGTTTTATGAGACAATGTCACAAAGCTCTGATAGGTGCAACAAGCAAAACACAAGCACCGTCGCAACCTGTTACTGACCATTTTGACCCCTGTCATGGAGACACGGATCCATCGACCCCACTTCCGCTCCCCTTCCCTCCCCCCACCCTTCCCCCCCTTCTTGCCAGCCACGCATGTAAACTGTTTCCTGCATCTGATTAAATGGCGGATGTGAAAGACTCTCAAGTTTCAGATGCGCAGTTTAAATCAAACATTTGAATAAAACTCTTGTCTTGAGATCTTAAATTGATTTATATTTCATGCATAGGATATTGTTTTTAGATGGTGAGTATGTAATTCAAAGACCTATCGAACTCTGTAAACCCACGGAAAAAGACCTGATTTTATAGAGGTCACAACCTCCTGATCCCAGTAGGAACATGCGTACACACATACTCACCCGGTCAGTTTGCCCTTGTGTTATTTATGACATGAGAACTGTCTTATAAATGAAAATTCATGGCAAAATTATGTCTTTTTCATTTTAATTACGTACCAGTGTACAGAACGACAGCTTCTAAGCACATACGGTTATTATGCATCCCTGTTTACTGCTAGCAACATTGAAAAACAGAATTGACGATACAACATGAGTCATAAAGCTTTTAGTGGAAATGTCATAATCATTTAGTACACACAGCGTCTTCTTTCCTCTCTAACCGTCTCAACTTAGTAGGCGTGACCAAGTGACATATTTATAGACCATTTTGCTGGCTGGTGTAATGGTAACCCGTGCCGTCACGGTTCATGGGGCACCAGGTGAGAAAATCCTGGGTAGCAAATCCAGGATTTGTCTTATGATTGTCTTTGCATTAAATTGTTTATTCAAAGCGCCAGAATCAAAATTTTGATAAAAGTGCATTATTGCGAGAAAGAGAATTTTCCCAGCTTTTTGTGGATGTCAATTTTGTTCAAGAAAATATAAGGTGAGTATATTAATTTTGTTGTTTTCGCCTGTACATCTATAAATGAGATGGACCAAATATATACATAGCTTGTCTTAATGAGTTGATTTGAACACTTTTAAGAGTTTTTCCAGATAAGAGATTAGTATGGTTACCTTGAGCAGGCTTTGCCCTTTCATATGATACAAAGTTTCAGTTTCTACCACCCATTGCTTAGTTTTTATACATGTTTAAAGTGGCATGATAGCTTATAAAAACGTGGATCCTTTGTTTCAATGGCCAATTTGAAGGCATTTTAGGAACTTTTGTTGGCAACAGACTAGCACAGTCACATTAAACAGTCCATTTTCTTCCAACTGATGCAAGGTATCAGTTATCAGGTTTTTTTTTTAATTTCTCATAATTTAAAGTTGCACCATTGCTTAACGAGATATCTCTCTCATATACATTTTTCTCTCTGCCCCCTTCTCTCTCTCTCTCTTCTCCTCATCTCCTCTTTTCTAGACATTCTATTTCTAATCTGTAGTTCTTAACAAGTTGCATCTTCCAATCCAGCTATTATCTATTTCTTACATTATGTTATGCAGTGGTACTGGAATAATATAGATGTTAATTGACTTAAATTGCAGAGCTTTCACAAGACAAGAATGGAGGACAGGAAAGAAAACACAGAGACTAATTAAGAAATTATGCAGAGCTTGTACAAATCGAGTGCAGTCTTGGGCACAAGAACAGACCTAGAGACAGGCAAAGAAGTGTTCTTTCTTGAAAACTTCAATTGGGAATGATGTTTCACAAGACTCAGATTATTACTCCAGAGTCATCTGCTTGAAATGATTAGGAAATATTGTAGCTATTACCACATCGTCAACACTGATAGCATATATCCTAAATTCCATATTCTTGAAGCCCACTTCTTCCATGGATGAGATTTTACAGAGTATGGCTTGATTTTCATGGTGAGCAAGGAAGAGAACAGCTGCATCAAACAATAAACTCTTTAGAACACCATACAAGATACATGCTTCATTCAAGACGCAGACTACATACAAAGGTGTGCAGACATTTGACTCAAATCAGACCTGACTTCCTGGAAGAGGGAAATTAAATCCTTGTTAGTGTTTTTATTTGATGGCCTGACCCTAGCCGAGGTTTCCACTGAAGCTCTCATTGCGAGGCTCCGCGAGTAATGCCTTGGTCTTTGCCGAGAATGGGATAAATTTGTCGCAGAACCAAAGATGAGGATTATTTTTCTCATTTATCAGCCTATGAATACATCATTATTTTGAATCATTACTCTAGATTTTATCATGTCTTCACATTTCTTAATGTCGGCAGGCAGCTGTGATACCTATAAATACTACTGCATATGCGAATTTGCACTTGTGCCTGTATTTACAAAGCAAACTATGAGACTCAATGATTCGTGTGATATAACATTGCGGTTGTAATATGTACAGTATGTACATGCTCCTTCTCAATAGGCACATAGAGAGGAAGACAGATGGACAGAAAGTTTATGTGTGTATAATGCATTGTCACTGTAAGTAGTTGTAAATGAAAATACACAGCACTTTAAAATGTTCTGTGAAGACATCACTCATACTCATTAAATCACATTATGTGCAGAATTTATGCAGTTTTTATCTGCAAACCCTTTTAACTGTGGAACTATCATCAAGAATTAAGGTCTATATAGTACACTACTGATAAGAAGGTGAATCAGTAAATGCTGCTGTAAACAGGTGTGATGACTACTGTGATATAAGTGCCTGTTATTTAATCACCTCGAATGGTACATTTGAGATTTGGTAGATAGATAAATGAAGGTCTGGAGTTTATGCAGGTAGAATTCAGTTTTTCAGGAAAACTCTTAAAGTATCGTTTTTTAAGTCAAATATGCAAAAATCACTACATTTTAAAAAAATATCTATCCTTCTTTTGAATGAAAATAATTACCCTTTTTGATGGTCTGTTGTATATTTAAAGGACATGTCTTAAAAATCAAAGGTTTACTCTTTTTATACACACCTTGTGGACTTTTGTACCTTGTTTGGTTTCGAAGATATTTGAATGTAAAAATGTGAAATATTATGGAATGTTTGATGCTGGAGACAAATTTCGGCTTAGTGTGCAACAGAGCGAAACGAAATCCCATTAAGCGAGGGGACCGTCTCCCATCATTCTATTGAGATGGCTGTAACCTGATGCCACAAGGGATACGCCTACTAAGTTGAGGCTAAGAAGGCACTGTGTGCAGAATTTAGAATGTAAAGACAGGCCACAGTTTTTTCATATTTTATGAAGACCTCGGAAAAACACCTTAACGAAAGCATGATAGGGTCCCTAGTCTAGGTTTTAAAAACGCTTGTGGCAGCGATGATGAAGTTATGTAACATTAATAGAACATTTCTGTAAACGATGTAAGCCAGTAACTTCAACTTCACGACTGATAATCTTCACTTAGTCCCTAAACCTGACTCAATAAAAAGCTTTGCATGACAAACTCCAGTTATAAATCACTAGATCAGAGAACGCTGAAGAAAAAGAAGGAGAAGAAATTACTAGAGAGGTATCATTAAACAATGAAAGTCAGACTATTCGTAACTTCATACATCAGAATAATTTCCTTTTCATGATTCAGTACACAGAGCGACTAATATAATGCCACCAACCTTGAAAAACTTTTTCAGTCCGATATCCCTCCTAGGTATAATGAACTCATCCACGTCGTGGCTCATAATGTAGGTATATCCTCCCATCCTTTGGCGACATTCGAGCACTGCCATGGACTCGTCCTGATGGAACTGCATCGTTCTCTTGTCTTTCTCCATCAGCGTCCTGTTTGGCGGATTTCCTGGCAGTTCGTAAGGCTGGAGATCCAACATCCCCAGATTTTGGTAATACCTGAAGACCCTGTTTAAATTCTCAGGGTTGCCCAGATCGTACATGAGCACCTTGTCCACCCCTAGAATCCGCTGAATCTCGAACCACTCGATGAGTTTTTCGGGGTCAAGGCCACCGCTGTGGGCTATTTTGGCACAGATGGCGAGTCCACCTGGCACGCGTGGGGGATACAGGATAGGCAGGTAGTCTCTGATGTCCGGGGAGCATATCGATGACGTAAGCGTCACGTGACTAGCTGAATGACCTACTTCCGGTACTGAGCAGACGTACTGCCGAGCGAAGTAAATTTCCGGGTGAAAATACTCCATGATCCTGGCGATGAACGTCACATCGATGGTGTGATAAAAGAAATATTCCTGAGCCGGAGTCGTGAACAGGGTGTGATTATCCAGAAGGACGCAGCATTCCAAAGATGCCCTCGAGGCGTCCATGGTGGTAATGACGACATTAATATCCCCTACTACCGGGTACTGACGGTTGGCAATGGCGGAGTACATATATATGTCCTGATCTCGTGCGAGGACAAAATGTTGGGCGCCCATCTTTCTTGGCTCCATGACCATGGGACGCCATGCTGTGTACTGACCAACCTGTTTTATAGAAAATAAAGAGGAATAAAAAATAGGTAAGGGTCTTTTACACTGAATAAAGAAAAGTGACAGACCCACTGGGTCACCAGTGTAAATATGCATATCAAGCTAGGTCTAATATAATTCACACATCACAAGCTTTATCAGCTTTATCCCGGGGTTGTAGAGTTGTAGAATTGATGTCCCACCTGGTCATCTGGCCGATATTTCTGAACAGGGCCATCTTGCTTTTAGATGGCAGAGGGAGGGGGCGTTAAATAAAGCCAGTTGCCAAAGACTCCCCACTCCTACCCTTATCCTTACCCTCCCCTATCCCACCCCCATCCCCACTCCTCTCCAGCAAAAAAAAGCCAAAACAGTGGGCCAAATGCCAATATTATTACTGAAATAAAAGTCTTGCATATATTTTCTCAGTTTTCAATTTCCTTTATTAGATCACTATAAAAACTCTCAAATGAAAAAACACGGGGAATAGCAGCCCTGGTCTGACTGGGTCCAGCCAGCGAGCAATGTGAACCTTTCTGCGATAGGTGGCTCTGATGCAGACTGTGACCACATTTTAGCCTGAGTGTTCTGTCTTGGTATTTATAATCGTTGGCGTTATGTCAAGAAGTAGCCTAAAGTATAATAAATTTAATGTATCAAGGGGCATAACATCATTGGCGTGCACTACTACTTCTCTAATTTGTTGCTGGTAACATCGTTATCACCTTACCTCTTTGATGCTCCGACCAATTATTAACCACAGAACGACGGTGATCAGCGCAACCAATAGGAGTATCCGTTTCAATCTTGTGTTGGCCATGTGATGCATGAACAACCACAGAAAATCCACGATACAAATGCAGAGCACGGCTGGTTGCCGGCACACCCTCAATGTAAGAGATGCCATTGGTGATTCTATCTCCGGTGCCTGTCAATCATTGTCTTCTGGGTGTGGTTAGAGAACTAAACTCTTGGCAAGCTCATTATTCGGCTGGCATGCCATTCAACACACCGTCAAGGACACTGCAAAAGAAAACAGATTTGTTGATTAAGTGACAATCTTATTTCGTCAGTTTCGGCATTGAAAGCGAGGCACAGTGACCTTGCCACTATGAGCTTCTACTCTTTGTGGTTTGAAGAAGTCAGCGAAGAGGACCCCAAGTGATTCTCAACCAGCATTCATATATATAGCAGAACCTCGATATAAAGCATGCCTTGGTGCAAGGAAGACTTAGACTTAATCCTGAGAAATACGTGGGATTGAAGTCACCCTAAGTAATAAAATGACAGAATAATAATGAAACCGTGCACGTAAAATTCTTATTTAACCCTCTACGGCCCAAGCATAGAAATCACTAACAAAAAAAAAAATATTTTTTGGTATGAAGCATCTATATTAGGTCCACAAAGAGCAAAATGAGAATAAAAATCATGATAGCATAATTAGTTATTACGCAATCCTATGTATCATATATGATACATTGGGCTTTAGAGGAAAGTGCATGTCTATATATATGATACATATAGTTTGTCCTCCTCTGTTCACTGGTTTAATCCGTGGAACTCTAAATAACCTCACTTTCCACTAAAGCCCAACATATGATACAGGAATTTAAAAAAAAATTTAAAATATTCAAAGTCTTTCAAATGCCAAATAATTGTAACTGAACTGTAGTTCTGTATATTAAGGTTAGGAGAAATGAAAGAAATAAAAATATTTACATTCCTAATGGGTAGTAGTAGAGTTTTTCGAACCTCACTGTCTGGCTGTACCATACACAGTGCGAACCCCCATCTTGATAGCATCCTTGTGAAGTCCACAGTGGACCAGGGCAATAAATTTATTAATCTTACCTGAAGTTGACTGCCCTACCAACCCGCTTCCCACCATAAATTCCACTAAATTGCTGCTTATCAACTTCCAGGATGAACACTAATTGAACTTATGTATCATATATGATACAATGGGCCGTAGAGGGTTTAATAACAGGGTATATTTATTAAATGAGTACTTCATATCCAGGTTCTATTGACTGGCTATCCTCAGCCCATTTGCTTTCCCAGTGTTCGTTTTCTGTTGAAACCATACTTGTTTCTAATCAGTGATATCAGCGAATTGTCCGGCTGTAGTCGCAGTAGGGTCTCCCATAATTGCCGAACAGAAGTATCATGCGCCATATTTGCATTCATACTAGTTACAATGCATCGCATCAAGACATGTTGCCGTTCGTATAATACTTTCAAAGTCGACTTTTTGGCTAATTAAAAAAAACAACAAAACTCATTTTTTCGCGGAAATATGTTGTTTTGTTCAGCCCCACCCCTCTCAAATCACACACACACACACACACACACACACACACACACACACACACACACACACACAATATCAGGCCCAAATTCCATTTGTAAATATGATATATAATAATAATAACATCAGGGCTTTGACGGATAGTTTTCTTAGGAACGTGGAAATATGGACTACTTCCATTAGCTTTAACTCTCAATTCAGATGCGTCTGCGCGGAATGCCAAGGTGAAAAGGCAGCGTCGAACATTATGAGCTTTGTTTACCCACCCCTAGCCGTCCTCGTTTTCTTTCCTGTTTCACCATACATGAGCAAGTGTTGGCCAAATCAAGTAATCTAAACTTCAGATAAGAAGTAAGATATAAACGTAAACTGTAAGATTAAGCGAAACTGGGTTATGAAGGCATGCCCTAGCGACATGCGGCAGAGACATTAAATTTTCACATTTAGGCCTATTGGTAGCGTCATAATAGAGAAAGCATAGGGCATGTTGGATTAGTTCTGTACCAGAGCTGGTGAAACAAATTCCCCCATGAGGTGTAAAGGCTATGCAGCCTATGCAGCCAATGGCAACTAAGGTATGTTGAAGCTAGACTTGCCCTTCTTTCTTTATTTACAGAAAGCTGAGATAAATTAAATAACCTTTAAAAAGAGATCATCCAATTTCATCTCCCTGTCTTCTGAGCCGTAACAAAGATTTCGAAATACCTTTATCCGCATGGTTGCACAAGATGGGTAGAATGGGTAACAACTCTTTGGGATACCCTCGATAATAACGTAATCGCTTGACTAGAGTTTTTTTCACTGTGGTAAGCGTTGTCAAGAGTGTGAATTATAAAACTCTACCTTTTCGTGTGTTTATGTTGTTGTTGTTGTTGTTATTGTTGTTGTTGTTGTTAGGGGTGGGGTGGGGGTGGGAGCACGACACTATTTCAAAGAAACTTGTATTATCTGCCCTGAATTTTAAGCACAACAGATTAGACTATGTGAAGCTTATCTATATTAATAAAACGCTTCAGCCAAATTTGTGTCACATATTTCTTGAGAACTACGTAGCGCAAAAACATGCGGTTTTCACCTAAATTCGTAGAAAAATACACATAAAGTAACTATACACATCAGTCATCTTTTTTTTTTTTTTACCCTTTTTTTAAAAAAAAGAATGTGTATAGCAACGAAATACAATCTCCGATAGATCTTTTTAATCCGCCCGATTCACCAATCGTCCAACTTTTTGACGGAGTCTAATGCATTCGTCTTTGATGCCTTTCGGTGCTAGTGCGTTGCCTGCCTGCCTATTTGTAAAATGGGGTGTTAGTCTTGTAATAGATAAACAAAATCCTGACCGAGGAATAATATCTTACACATATAAATGCTGCCGACTCAAAGGGACAAATGGCAATTGGCCACATATTTACCAATATATTATTATTATTTGTTATATAGTATGCAGTTAGTGTATTAAAGTGCCATTTCCCACTTTTTGGCAAACGCTGGATTAGCGGACTTTTTAAAAAGTTTTCTTAATCTTTGTCTCAAATTTGATGATGATGATGATGATGATGGCAAATTTTACCACTGGATTCTTATTAGATTGTGATTTTTATTGGTGAAATTCTTACTCCATATCGTGTTATAATTATTAAATTGTTTAACATTGACTGGTAGACAGTTCCTTAATATATATTTTTAATATAATAAGGCAAATTTTACCACTGGATTCTTATTAGATTGTGATTTTTATTGGTGAAATTCTTCCTCCATATCGTGTTATAATTATTAAATTGTTTAACATTGACTGGTAGACAGTTCCTTAATATATTTTTAATATAATACTCATAATCAATGATGATGATGATGATGATGATGATGATGATGATTTTATATTATTAGAATCAGAGCATTTTAAATTCTAAAGATTAAAGTATATTTCTTAATTTCTTCACTGGTATGCACAAAACTTTTTTTTTTTATTATCTGTGTTTCAAATGATGATGCTGATGATGTTGTGGCTTCCTGTATTGTCACTTATGTTTAAAACCCTGTTCATATAATCTTAAAGAAAGTATATGCGCCTCGATCTTTGCCAACTCTGTTGTGACATTAAATCAAAGGAGGTTCAGTCTGCTGACGGGTAACTGATTTCAATCCCCCTCCCCCCGCCAATTCCCCTCCTTCCGGCCCCTTAACATCATCGCAACAAGTGTTCTAAAACCTTCATTCCTTCAGCCGTCTTCAAAACAACCTATTCTGTGCAAGTAAGTGGTGAAAGTGATAGGGGTAGTTATTGGCCTAACAACCTAGTGAGTCCACATTATTGGTTTGTTTTTTTTTTTTATAAAATCTAAACTGTGTATATTTTTCCTTTGCCTGATATTTCCCGAGAAAAACATTGCAGGAATGTCCGGACTGTCATCCTGCGCGTGCGGCCATTACTCGTGCTGCGTAACGTCAGAAAGCGAGATAGGCTACCAGACGATTGGTCCAGATCCAGAAGATTTATGCGTCTACACCAATCGTTTGCTAGCTTTTCTCACTTTACGATTTCAGGTAGCATGAGTAATGGCGGCATATGCAGGTTGAAAAACTCGATACTCCATCCTTCCTTGTTTACTCGAAAATGGTCCGGCGGAAGGCAAATGTATGCGGGTTGAAAGCATTTGATATTTTTAGGTTATGAACATATATCTAACAGATAAGAAAGAAAAAAAAACTTGCCGTTGCAAATATATCTGCATTTGTTGAATTGCAACCCAACTCGAACATCAAACAAGCTGTGATAAAAATGGAGTACAATAAGCGGGAAAATTCTGGTTGTATATTAAAATTTGTTCTCTTAAAGAAAATAAAGAAGAGCAATTGGAATTGAACAACCATTGCTAATAAGCGAATTACCAGTAAGCGAAGCTGACAATATTTGGACCCTTATTCATCCCTACCGTCTCAAAACAACTATCCTTGTGGTCAGTTGAATGTTTGAAGAACGACATTTCCTACTGTGACCAGCGCGTCGTTACTGGTGCAAAGATTAGTACAGCGTAGTGATTCGAGTACTGATGACCATAGAATAATAATATGGTCCCTGAATATCGATCGCATATTCCAGTGCCAGGGTCTAACTGACTCATCCGAGACAGCCACCCCCCCCCCCC
>JAWQUT010000355.1:192076-197795 GCA_033807755.1 Ellobium chinense | reverse complement strand
GGAAGGGGGGGTGAGGGTGGTGGACAGATAGTAGCATCATGCCCTACCCATTAGGAGCGCTCCTTTTCAAACCGTACACGATGACGTGCTAATCCCTTCCCACCGCTCGACCATTAGAGCTCTAGTTACATCATATTTAGATAATCGGCTAAATTGGATGTGAAAGGACGCTGTGGACCAAGAGCGGTCAGTAGGCAGACAAGAAGCGATGTAAAAATGAATTATGAAAAAGGTCATCATCATTACGGATATTTTCGTAAGCTTTGTATTATTCAGTTCAATTGATTGAACATCGGAATTGTAATGTATATAGACAATCAAACATTCAAAATGTCATAACAAATCCATGTAGGCAAAGCAAATCAACTAAATGTATGCTAAAAGCACCTGGCATAAAAATATGCGATTTTAAATAGTCCCTATAAAATCAGAAAACTGGCCATGGGGAGGGGAAAGCGGTTAGATTTTAATTCCAAAGGCTTAGACAGGTGCAAATACAATGACATGTGTAGACTCAGAATAGGTGAGGTTTAGCCACTCAAATATAAAATTTGTGGTTGTTGCTAGGTGGGTAAGGTTACCCTGTTTACTGAGTGAAAAGGCCTAACTGTATTAGGAAGTCTGCTTCATTGCCGAAGTTCTCAAAAGCTAACTGTTTAGGGGCATTTTTCTTTGTGTCAAAAGTTGGAGGAAAGCTAAACAACATGTTTGGAAAGTATTTGGCCTGGGTCCTCTGGATAAGTTAATAAAAGGTGTAAAACTTAATATAGCCAACAGTGAAAAAAACATTGACATCTACATACCTAACTGAATAGACATGACATGGAGAACTGAACTTTAAGACACAAATATATCAATGCTGTTCTAATTGAATGTGCTAAGTACAGCATGACTTCATTTGCAGAGTCTGTGTGTTTACAGTGTTGACTGGCTCAAAGCAAATCGAAATGAGCTTTGAAAACGGTAATTGATGAGGTAGATTCCGTGGAATATCCCAAAGCATTGTGTGAGTGAAAGATAAGTGTGGCTGAACTATGTTACTGATAAGTAGCCAGCATGTTATCGCAGATACTGAAGACTGGCTGGCCAGTCGAGGACCACAAAGAAAATCGATTGAAGTTTCGCGTGTTCAGCCTGGTGACAAGGAACGGATCCGATCAGGAGCGTGGAAATTGAGTGAACCGGGGGGAGGGAAGGCTCTCGTCTAATGACCCCACTACAAAGGGTCCTAGCAACCGCCTATCACTAATGAATTATCATGAGTGTTTTTCACTCTTCACAATAATACTGTTCCCCTCTCTCCCATACACTTCTGCTTACCATTTTTTTTGGGGGGGCACTAAGGAGACCTCTCCCTGAAAATAAAATAATATGCGACTGCAATTCATTGTGTCATTTCTACAAAATGCTCCACTTCTTGTGATCTGTAAACCCATGATAACGTCCGAGATGTTCCGAAGCTCTGGCTAGTAATGAGCCGATACTCGATCTTTTAAGTATCACAATACACAGCCTTCAAACTCTAGGCATCAAAAAATTCATTTATACTTTGAATCTGATACCTAGTCTTCACTGATACACTTTCGGTAATTTCGATACTTTCGATACTTCCAGCTGGAAGTAAACTTTTCTATGCGCAAGATATTCATTGAATTACTCAACAACCTCCTATTATATTTCTCTGAAAATCTGCTTGAGTTTGAGTGTGATTTTCTTTCAACAAGAATTTACCGAGATCTTAAACTTCCTTCTCCAATCTTTATAAACTGGATTGTTTTGGGTTATTTTTATCACAAGTGTGGCTTACAGTACTGAAATTAGATGTCGGAGGGTGAAAAATTTGACCAGGAGCATGACCATGATCCACTAAAAGTGAAATAATGAAAATTATCAAATTTTACTCTCGTAGCGTGAGGCTTCCCAGGTCAAGCCTCTCACTGGCTTCCTGGCCATAGTTACGGATAATGACCGCTGCACGTGTTGTCTGCCGGCTGATCATGTGAGATTGGGGTGCAAAATTCTACCGTCTCGCTCAGAGGTCTGCAGAAAGATGCGTGCTGCACTAAGTGAAGCAAGCGGACGGTGGAGGAAATTCTACCATCGCATCACGAAGGTTAAAGTGAGAGAAGGCTAATAAAGAAATGCATACAAATATAAAAAACAGGGTAATTAGACGTTGTCTTCTTTAAAAGTAACCGTGCTCGGCTTCTTTACAAAAAAAATAGCTATACAACGGCGGGGTTGCGATGTGATGAATTCGACCTTCAAAGACAAAGTTTATTTACCAATATGCAGTAAAAATAAAACCACTGAGTCACCCAATGGCAAAAATATACGCTTAAACGAAACATGATTGGGCAGAAACAGCGCAACCCGTGTTTAAATGTGCATACGCATGTGTTTACACATGGATAGGCCACCGAATGGATAAAAATTCATTTTAACATGGAAATGATGTGTTATTTTTTTCTATTTTAATCGCTTATCGCTCCGATCCCACATGAAAGCTGATGCAAAAATTTAAGAAATCTAACAGCTGATTTTTTAGTAAAAAAAGATCAAAGGCTAGTGCAAAGCAAAATTTACGTACAACAATCTTTCCACAGGGGTGACAGCTACTTTGGAAATAAGGACTGGGACATATCGAAATCTTTTAGATATCCTTTAAAGTAGGACACGCGCATCAAAACTATTGTTCCGTGTTTCAATACTTTTTCTACCTAAAAATTATCTATGGTGCCCACCGAGTCAATTTTGCGAAGATAAAGCATCGTTCTGTTACCGTGCGCGTATGTAAAATGACGCAATAAGAAGAGCTAGAGTTACCCGGTTTGCCCCTTGCGTCCAGAATTATTCCCCTTCCCCGATCAGCAGAAGCCTGTGGCAAAAACGCTGACGTCACTTATGTTCCTGCAGTAACAGACCTGACAATGTATTATTCAGCTTTTAATTAAGATTCTGGTATTCCAAATTCAAAGGTAAAGTTTGAAAGTGTAAGCCAGAAAAAAGTATTGTGCATTTTTATTGCCTCAGCATGATTTTGTTTGGTATATCTACTGTTCATAGACGAATTAAAACATTCTTACCAACATGCTATCACCCATCCACAGAGCAGTGGCTAAACAGCTTGGCCATATGGCAAGAACGTATTTGACGTTGCGCGCAGTGGGTGTAACTTTGGATAATGTAACCCTGTGGGTTGTCTGGGACCAGCAGAGGCGTTATATCATTATGACAGACACTTGAAAGACTGTTTAATTGGGAAAATAGGGTATCGTATGATTTGATATGGTCTGTAGACGGTGCAGTCTTCCTTTAAATTCCGCTGTACTTTGCAATGAGGAGACCGGGAACTAGTTAGGGATCAAAGCTCGAAAGAGAGTCGAAATTAATTTTGATAGTTTTGATATTTCCGACGCTTTCGATACTTCTCTTACATCAGATACTTTCGATATATTCTGATACTTCCGTTACCCCGATACTGAATCGAAATTCTGAAGTATCGAATCTATCGACATTCAGAAATGATAGGGCCTACCACTGTCTCTGGCCTTCTGAAACAAATTATGTTAGCCTTGCCTTACTTGAGCTGATCACTCTGATAGTTCCATACTCGACTCTTTTCATGTCCATCTAAGCTTAAAAAAACAACAACAACAAAGACTGACCAGCTTGGCCAAAGGCTAATGGGGTTTATCACCCTCAGTACTGAGGATGGTCGTAATATCAGGGTATCGTTTGTTTATCAGAGTCCCTCCAAAGCAGATTATTAAGTGTTAACCTTTCAGTGATGATATATTCATAAGCGCATGATCAAATTTTAATCGCGTGTATTGTTTTTAACAGGCTTACCAGGGAACATTTCAGTGCAGGGGGCTCTCTGTTCAAAGCACACTACCCAAAAAAACCAAAAAAAACTAGACTTAAAATTTAATTTTTGAACCTCTATATCTTCTTTCAAAGTCAGAATTGAACATGGAGCCCCTTCAATTCTAATTCAGAAAAATTTGCTCTATAATCTGTGCAAATGGCATGTTGGTAATAGAAAATGAACTATTCGGTTGGTTTTTTTTTTGTTACATTCGGACCGGACTGTTAGTTTTACGCACTTCATCATAGGCTTCTGCTTGACATACCTGCATGACGAAGGAAATTGTGCCCTTGTTGTGACCAGAGACCACAAACTCTGAAATGCTAAATAGACCGCTCTCAACTACTGGGCTATGATATTTCAATTGTTTTTTTCCATACAGATCTCCAGTCCAGAACTTTCCTGTATATTAATATACGTACCTGTACGTCCTAAATTTATAGGTTCTTGTGAATAAGAGTGAACTGAATGAGGGAAAGAATTTTTTTTAAAAAATATCTTATTATATATAATTTAAACTTCTACACAAGTTTTTCCCCCTCATGGGTCCATGGAAATTTACAGAAAAGTCTGGGATTGAATATCTCTAGGTACTTTAAAAAAAATTGATCGTGGTCTAGCAGAAGAGAACAGCGAATTAAGGATTCAGTTCAATCCAGTTCAAATTAGTTCAGTTCAATTTAAACTTCTACACAAGGTTTCCCCCCTCATGGGTCCATGGAAATTTACAGAAACGTCTGGGATTGAATAGCTCCAGGTACTTTAAAAAAAAAAAATTGATCGTGGTCTAGCAGAAGAGAACAGCCAATTAAGGACTCAGTTCAGTTCACTTCGATTCAGTTCAGTTTAGTTCAATTCAATTCACTTAAATTATCTGAACTCAGGCTACATGGTAACATAATACAGGTAATCAAATATCCATAAGATAGCAAATACAAAGGTAGTAGACAAATCAACATAACTGCATTAAAAAAAAACAAAAAAACAAAGAACGCACCATCAATCAACGCAGAAATGCACGCCTTTTCCTTATTGTCAAGAAGAAGCATTAATTCCCGCGTTGCTATTCAAAGAAGTCGCGATTATCCAGTAACTGCGATATAGAAATATAGAATTTCATTAAGTTGGAGGATGCTGCGATTAACCGAAAGTTACGACTATACGAGTTGCAATATGAGCGGGAAAATCTATGGTATCATTATTACTATAGGCAGCAGGGAAATACTAAACAACTTAGAGTACATTAATATACAGTTGAGTGAAAAAAGGTACTGGATAGCCTAAAGGGCTTGGAAAAGAAGACTTTTATTTTAAATAATGGAAAACCTATGGGCTCTAGGGATGAAGATTTTTTTTTATATTTTGTTAATGTGTAAATCAAAGGACTCATATACATATATATATATAAGCACTACTGCCTACCTTGATTCCAAAACACGAATTCACGCAATCGTTGATAGTACACTGAGTACATTCCGTGAACTACATGAAGCAGCCAAAGAGATTGGTGTTTTTTTTTCTACATCTCTGTCTGCCCGAGCGACTAAGGCGAGTGAAAACGCGGAAGGCAGCGTTTATGTGTATAGGACTCAGTCGCCGCTGATGAACGGCGAGGCGGACCAATTAACTATAGTCCGCACATGCTACAGTGATGTGTGCGGAGGTCAAAAGGTCAAACAGGTGAGCAGAGCTAGTGCGCATCGGGCCGCTCACTATTCATGCATTACTCCAACATGTGGTGCACCCTACCCGAGGGGAGGGGAAGGGAGGGGAGGAGGTGGTTGCAAAGGGGAAGGGGAGGGATGTCCACTGATGAAGTTTTGTTGTTGTTTTTTTCCACAAGAAAGA
>JAWQUT010000355.1:176530-187065 GCA_033807755.1 Ellobium chinense | reverse complement strand
CACACACACACACACACACACACACACACACACACACACACACACTCACATACACACACGCACGCACGCACGCACGCACGCACACACACACAAACAAACACACACACATACGCGCACTTCTATTTACTTTTAGTTACTTCTGTTTGATTTAATATAGTCGTTTGTTAGAGGGTGGGTACTGTCCTCTAGTATAAATCTTGCTCTTATCAAGGATATTCTATCATAATAATCATCAAGAGATGATAAGTCGCCATTTTCTTTTCTGATCTGCGTACAAGTTTATGCAGTCTTTCTTTGTCTCCGATTGTAATACCCCTATCCCGACAACTGATGTCAAGTGTAAGGATACTTTGAATGATGGCATTACCTTGAAATTAATTCAATAAATTTTTACTACCTTGAAAGAGACTTGACTCCGAAAATGTGGTATCATAATAATTTGTCTTTTAGCGATATTTAAATCTCATATTTGTTCCAAAAACTTTTACTTCAGGCTAATATTTATTATTATCTTATCTACCCTTTTGGCAGTGACTTTTAATTTCATTCCATTATACAAGTGTCGCTGAAAAGGACGCCCTTCCCCCTACCCCCTCCTCCCCCTCACCTACACACACACATGTGCCTTCTCTCTATCTTCTACTGTAATACATCACTATAATTTTTTGCAGGATGATGCAAATAATCAAAATGCATCAAGACGCTACTGAGGCGCTCTCCTATGACGTCACACCACTGTAAATATAAAGAATTCAATTTCTGACCAGGCCGCAGATGTAGTTTTTTTACTAACGATTATTGAGAAAACTTTTACAACGAACATAGAGGAGGGGGGCAAAAAATATTTTCTGTTGAGACAAATTGGTATAGAAACTTGTGCAAAATTTGGAATCAATTCATCCAGAAATAAAAAAATTCTGTTGTAAAACCTTTGATCAAACAATAGTGAACGCACTATAGTTCTGTAGCTCGTGGCATGGTGCATGTTCTCTGGGCATTTTTGGTTCATATACCGTGCATTCGCTTCTCCGGCACCAATACAACCGTAGAAGTGTTAGATAGTAACCCTGCACTCTGTACCAGCACAGCTGTGCGTCTGCGGGTCAGTATGTTTCCCTCATCAAGCTATCCCTCCACGGTCGATAATGGTGAGTGGTGATGAATACTGGACCATGCATGTGGCGGGCATGCTATTCGTTTCATAGTCTTCTGTGCAGCAGTTGTTAAAAAAAAATGGCATTCCTTTGAGGTAGGAAGATGCCAGTAGCACTTGGCATTTTGGTATGCAATTTTAAATAGTCTAGTCCCTTTAAAATATGAAAACTGGCCATGGGAAAGCGGGAAAAGGGATTGGATTTTAATTTCAAAGGCTTAGACGGGTGCAAATACTTTTGTAGACTCAGGTTAGAAGAGGTTTAGCCACTCATGTATACATTTTGTGGTTGTTGTTGATGGGGATGGTTACCTTGTTCACTGTGTGAAAAGGCCTAAAATATTAGGTAGCCTGATTCACTGCCTAAGTTCTCAAAATCTATTTGGTTAGGGCATTTTTCTTTAAGTCAAAATTTGGATGAAGGGCTAAGCAACATGTGTGGAAAGTGTTTTTGCATGGGACCCCTGGATAAATTATTGTAAAAGATGTAAAACCTTTTATGGCCAACAGTGAAAAAAAACAACCAAACACTGGCATCTTCAAATCATCTGAAACGATTTGTCTGATTCTATGGATTTCGGTTTAACCAATTTCCACCTTATATGCAACTGAATTTGATGGCACCGTATCTTTCATACCGACCATGATGGACAGCATTAGCCATGGGCCATGGTTACTATAGTATCTTAAACAACACAAACGACTGAGCAGGATCAGTGGACTGCGGTAACCGAGTGACCAGCTTACACGATGTTATTAATGCCAGTGGTTGTGCTGAAGGGCAGGGAATGTCAAAATAATAGAAGATGAATGATATTAAAGATAGAAATATAAACTTACGCCATCACTACCAACACCGACAACAATAGCAACAACGGCAACAGATCCAGCGGCTACAGAAGCTACAACAACTCTAACAGCAGCAGCAAAACAAGAAACTACAACTACAAGAACAGCAGCATGGACAGCATAGGTTGGAAGTGCGTTAGCAGCAGCTCAAACAATATTAATAGCAACAAAACTATACTATACTACTCGCTAATCCATTCCGACTGTGCGTGAATAACTAATCCATTCCGACTGTGCACCAATAGCTAAGTCATTCCGACTGTGCGTGAAAATAGTTGATGGATTCCTTACCTGAGGGTTGATATCATTTGGAGTGAAATTTAAAAAAAACCACCCTGCCACGGGTTTTTTTTTTTTCGTCATTTCCAGGAGAAGTTGAAAAGTTTGATGGCTATGTTATTCAGTATTTTTGGTTCGTTTAGAAGCAAATGTCACAAGTTTGACCATTCTCGTTAAAAGACAAAGTATGATATATCTGTTATCATAACATGCAACATGAGACTCAGATTGCTACAGTATTGAAAGCAAAGTATCGTGACGTCCGTTTCGATAGTCTAAATGCAACGTTTGGCCGACTTCAAAAATTCACCAGTTTATCTCACTTACTTTTTCGATGACAGTTGCGCTATTCTGACACAAGACTTATGTAATGAAGTTTAAAATTATTGTATTGTTACTTACAATAATCTGGTCCTTTATCCTCGACATATTCTTCTGTTGTTAATGATTCCTGTACGTTATCTGCCACACTCGACACGATCCCGAGAACCCTCCAGAACTATATCCACCAACAACAAGCACGCATGTAGCATGCCTTAGAGACAGGGGCGGAGGGAAATGGAGGTCAAATAGTCATTAACTACCGCTTAAAAAAAGAATACACTGAAACCTCGTTATACCGCCAAGTAAGGGGCAAACAGAAAAGTGGCGGTATAACGAGAATGGCGGTACAACGAAAATGCCATGTAGAACAAGGGAAATAAGTAGCTACCAACATTGGACTGGCTAACATGTCTAAAATAATGCAGTTATCTCCTTTATCTCTCCACTAGACATAAACCTTCGTTGTCATTTTGAAGTTTACATTGCTTTCATTTGTATTTTTTTGTTGTTGTTGTTCTTTGTGTTTAATGACTTGAGTTGATTTTAAAACAATAGAGTTAAAATTAAAAACAAGCAAGAACTAAGGATTGGAAGCGCATGTGTCGAGCTGGAGAATGATAAGAAAAGAAGTTGACTACCACACATTACACATCCGGGTCGGAGAATCACACGAGCGCTAGGCCTACGTCATAGATCAATGTGTGCTGTTTGCACCGTACCCAGCGACCGGTGCGAACCAGTTGAAGCATCACCTCGCGCGCGCTTACGTTCGTTCGCAAACTCTCTAGGCCTAATTGAGCGAGAGGAGATTGAACTGTGACCCGCCTTTCCCACTGCATGCCCCATCAGTAGGCCTATCAGGACTTCGCTTCCAAAAAGCGAAGAGTGTGTAGTAGGATTGGTGTTTGAGTAACAAGCACAGACGGTGGCGCCAAGAGATGTTCCGTCTGTTAGCTGGATTTAGGTAGAGGTGGGGAGAGGAAAGTTGGGGTTAAATTTACGTTGGCGGTATAACGAGCAATATGTACTATACTCAAGTTATGAATGTAACAGTTAAACTGTTGGCGGATGGCGGTATAACGAGATTTTTAGTGACTTTGTATAGGTGTCAGATCCGTTCCACGGCGAAAAGCTGGCGGTTTGCGGGAATGGCGGTATAACGGGTGGCGGTATAGCGAGGTTTCACTGTACTTCATACGATATTCGAAAACTACAGATGACTACCACACATGTACAGAAAAATGAAAAAAAAAAAACAGCGCTCGTCGCCCATTACGAATGTGCAGTTTAGCAGTAGACGAAGAAAAACAAAACAACAACAAAAAAAATATTATTATAACAGGGCACAAATCACGTGATATTTTTTTCTATAGAGGTAAAGCCCTAGGGCTGCACGTCGTGTACTATGTCAAAATAATGACAGTAACACTCTGGTTAATCCCCAACTGCAGCTCAGCTGCTGCTGCTTGGTGAGCCTAGAAATCATTCTGGGTTTTGACTCCATAGGTTAACTCGCGGGCAGCTCCTCCTCTACTGTATTAGACGCAAAAATCAGCATTTGCACCCAGGTAAAGCCCCAGTGGTACCCTACCCGCCAGCAGTGCTAGAAACCCCACGCCTGTAGGCAACAATCTAAATGCCCACGGAACACAAATGAGGCCAAGAAAGAAAGAAAGATTAGTGCCTCCCCCCCCCCTCCCCCGCACCTCTTTTCTACTCGCCGACTTAGAATGCGGTCGTGCGTTACTGTTAATTGAGGCTTGAATCATTTTTTTTTAAATCTCGGTGCTTCCAGCATAGACTAGATCTAGAGCTAGTCTAGGTCTAGGGTTTAAATGACTTGAAATGTTGTGTTTTCGGCAGTATGGACTTATTGGCGTTCCCAGCAAACGTGGCTGTTGTTTCGAAAGCAGCCAGTCTTGTAGGCGCCGAGCACTCTCTTAGAGTCTTACAACGACTAAAGGATTCCATGTGCCTAACTACAAGCCAGACGGGAACAAAAGCATGATGTTATTTGATATGCAAGCAAAATTATTCGAGCGTATGGTTAGACTGTAGATGCTATCGTTAATTTTGTTGTTATTGTTGTTGTTGTTGCTGTTGCTGTTGTTATTGGCGGTGTTCTTGTTGTATTTGTTGCTGCTGTATGATATTGTTTTTCTGTTTCGTTCAGGCTACCGCACCTCCCCTCTATGTAAATGTAGAGTGGCCCGAATCTATGTGCAGATCTGCCTGCCAGGCTCTGACCTCCCGCGCTACGCCTTCGCTAACAGATAAGACCAAATGCCGATACATACTGTTAGCTTGTTCTCGGCATATGAAGTTATTGACAGTGCTGATACTGAACTCGTGAAGCAGACCGTGTTCTCCGAATCAGTGAGGCAAATCTGTCGTCTTATGACCAAAAAAAAAAGTTTGAATAATTATAAATGAACATTTTTAAGGAGGGCTTTAGGCAAATCAAATATACAAGGCGTTCTACGCCCTTTAGGGTGAGTTTTGAAGATTTTGTAAAGTCCCGGTAGCTATAATCGACTTTAATATATCGGGTAATCGATACATTCAGCAAGTTAAAGATCAAAGAAAATATATAGCAAGAAAATGTGTACTCGCACATCGCTAGTATCGTCAGCCCCTGGGTCTGAGAGGCCTCACGAGAAACAAATCGGGGGGTGTCGAGGTTTTCTCTCTCTGAGAAGCCTGGGTCTCACAGGTCTCACGAGGAACAAATCGGGGGTGTCAAGTTTTTCTCTATTTGAGAAGTCTGGGTCTCACTGGCCTCACGGGGTACAAATAGGAATAGGCAAATATTTGAGAGAACCCAAGCCCTTTAGGGTACTATATTACCTTCCACGATTCACCCAGAAAGCTGTAATTTTGTGTAGACAGCAAAGAAGAATACTTTTAAAATTCTTGAAAAGTTTGATACGCCTATATTCAACCGTTTGTGAGATATAGAAGTAGACTGCTTGCATGACTTCTGGGACGACCCTCGTAACGATTAGGCCGATACACGACAGCGTCCTAGACACAATCATGGCTGGTTAATCGGGTTGTTGCAACGAGTAAAAAATAACGCCGTTACTTTTTCGTTATTTTTATTTTCTTTGGATGAGCGCTTGCTGAACGGCCTGAGTTAGATTTTCGAAAAAAAAAAAAAAACTTTTCAAAACCAGCTGAATTCGGCTACGCGCGTTTTTTGTCTGACCATGTGTAGCCGTGGAAAAGTCCCCATAATGTATACCCGAATTTTGCCCTCGATTCGAGTTTTTCCTTCACAAATTTCTCACATATGCTAGCTATACTAAATATCTTTACAGATCTGCACTTAGGATGTTGGGCCTGACAGTTCGATGTATATCATGATTCAATGTATGCGTCGAACTTTATATAACAAACAAACAAAAACACATGATAATAATAAAGGCCAAAGAGGAAGTGCGCGTAGGAAGACATCCTGCTACTCGGTGCTCTCTAGCATTTCATTACTTCCGCTTTCTTATGAAAGATGGTCATTAAAGATCGCAACTTGCCAACAGTGTATCACTAATCATTCCACCCTGAACCGTGTAAACATCGTAACGTCGTCGGTGTAATTCACAGAGACGGGCATAACAAGCGATCGCACCAGTATGAACGATCATTTTTATTACCTACTGTATTTTGGTCAATGCGTGTTGAATTACAATAGAATACTGGAACTTCCCCTTTATAGGGGGACAAGCCGATTGGGGAGATTCGGCTGCGCGTCCATAAAATAGAACTTCCGTAATTATAATTCAAATACAATAAGGTTATTCTTCCTTTTGAATTCCGCATTCAATCCCATACATTCTGTCCTCGCCATGAACTTCAACTAAATCCTAAAAGGTAAAAAGGGCCATTACACTGGTCAACAAAGATTTTGCCACCTGGCAACCAATATGCTTACTTTATGTTTTCTGATACGCTGATTTCAAATCTGAAAGCCGTTTTTTGTTGTTTTTTTTCTATCACGTCAGGTTTTTTAGCTATTGGCCATTTTATGTCTAAAAATCGATATTTTTGCAATATCGAACACACATTTTGTCCAGCAATACCTCCAACTGTAAAATGAATGTTATAGGAATGACGCAATAATTAACATAGATGTATAAAGTGATGCAATAACTACACTAGCCTACTACAGGCCCAAGAATCACTTTCAATGATGTAACCAAGCTGATGCAGTCAATGTGGTATATGGTAATACAATGGGCCTATTGTTTTATTGTTGCCACATTCTGATAGAGGGATGTCGGCTCTCCAAGCTCTACTTCACTTACGGTATTTACTCTTTGATGAGACAATGAGCATTGGATTAAGTGGCTGTGTAAACCATCCTGACAGTTTTTATTATATATGTGGAAAATTTACTCCACAAGATCAGTGCAAGAAGCTGTTCCTGTGATCTGGCGTGAACAAACAGATCATCACACTGACTGTTACTCTTGCATGACAAAAATTGCGGGTTTCTCAAAGAAAAACAAGTCAAATATTGTATACCCAGACTGCCAAAGTAATTTCTTTACTTCTTGGACTGCAGATGGGATATACCAAACATAATGTGTTTCTTGTGCCTTTGGGATAGTCGTGATGATGATAAATAATTTCATCAGAAAACAGTGGCCAGAAAGGAGTGACGATGTAGTTGGCATATACAATGTTCAGCATTATGCCTCTAGGAAATCCACAAAAAGTGTTCCTGTCCCCGCTTCACATAAAACTGGGTTTAATGAAAAAAAAAAAAAAAAAATTTGTCAAAGCTATGCTTAGAAACGGAGACGACTTTCAATATCTCAGGGACATATTTGGGGACGAGAAAAGTGAAGCAAAACTGAAAGAAGATATTTTTGTGGGTCCTGAAATTCGTGAATTGTTAGGTGATGCCTCATTTAAAAACAAACTAAATCCACTTGAACATGCAGCTTGGGAAGCATTCCGTTTGCTTGTGGAAAATTTTCTGGAAAATTACGGGGCGGACAATATTATTCCGACTTGGTGGAAAACCTGTTAAAAACATACTGTCAGTTGGGAGCTCGAATGTCTCTAAAAATGCATTTTCTGCACACTCATCTTGGCTTTTTTCCTTCCAATCTTAAAAATGTCAATAATGAGCACGGTGAAAGGTTTCACCAAGATATAAAGGTGACGGAGAACAGATATCAGGGCAAGTTCAACCCGAATATGATGGGGGATTGGATTACTGCTGGTTTCTTCAACGCGGAACGGACACTCCACACAAGCGAAAGTGCAAGAGCCTCAAACACTTCTGGCTCATTCAAAAGATGCTGCTAATTTGTTGGTTCTAATGTTGTTTTGATAATTAATATGTGGACTCTTTATCACTTTTTAGCACTTTGAAATGTCTAAAATAGTAATTAAAATGTAACTGTGGTTTACTTTTATTGTCAGTGATATTCAATGTTAGTGTCACTAAGTGAAAATGGGAACCCTGAATATCATAAAAACCTGACGTGCCAGCTCAAATCTGACTTCAGATCTGAAATCAGCGATCCAAAATTACTTAAAAACACATAATGTTTCTCAAGTGGCAGAAGAAAAGTTGAAATTTATTGACCAATGTTATGGTACCAAGTTTTACGATCCTTAAAACTACCGTATAGGGCAGAACTAAGACTTGTTATATGTCTTTTAGTGTCGTGTTATGTATTGAACATTTTAAATTTGTAAGTAATCAAATTTTATCAAGCTGACTTCCACAAGTAATAAATCAGGTATGCACGTGTCAAAATTCAAGCAGCAGTGAATCGTGGAAGGCCAAGGTGAGACTGGTGAGGCGAGACTGTCTGGCACCGTCCCCGAGGCGCATGTTGGTAGATGGCACGTGGATGGGGAGATAGAGGAGGAGTTAGCGCATGAAGTTCAAATATCATAAGTGATTTAGAATTGACTGACCAATTTGGAGAGGTTTACGGCAGTGGTGTAAAGATTCTATTTTAGTACTACATTGGCAGATAAATATAAAAGGTCTCCTCTTCAAAGCATCTCTGGAAATAGAATGGTTTCGCGTTTACGAAACATTAAGCATTCTTTATAGACCACTTCAGAATAAGAACTAAACGATCATATGATTTCCAAAAGTTTGGACAGACAACATGGCGGAAACAAGATGCTATCATAAAGGAAGTAAAAGAAGGAACATGGCCTTAGATCCATGAATTCAGACATATATTGTCCTTGTTGAAACATTTGGAGCGTTCTAACACATTCTGAGGTCGATGTAAAGCATTAAGTGCATTCGTACGAAATGGTGCAAAGTGTACGTCATGAAGGAAGCCGACATTTTGCCCTCCATAACGTCAAAAATTAGAACCTGGAAAGCTACCGGAACGGTAGCCTGAAGTGGTCTATAATAATATTATATGGGCGACAAAAATATGCTACACAGAGCCGCCAGCAGGTGACCCTGTTTCTAGTCTTGTTGCCGTGTATAGTAATGAATATTCCAAATGTGGAAATTAATATTGCTAAAAGTGGAGTCATACCGGCCTGGTATCTCATCAGCCATAACCTATCGATTGAAAGCTATCAAATTACGTTGCTATATGGGCGCTCTCGCCGAGGCTGGAAATAGATTTATTTCAAATGTAGCAGGCGTTGTATAATCACCATCTGCTTAACTGTAATTTTTTCGCTTCGTACCAAGTTGATTCACAATAAAAATAGCAAGAAAAAAAAAAGAATCTCAGAATAGTTTTCATTAAAAGAAAAAAAAAGCTAGAATAATGCCGCTTGGCTGCATCCTTTGTCATTTGAAAGTCAGCAGTTCCTACAATCGAGTTGCCATTAAGCAGATTCCGCAGTGAAGTTTAGAGACATACTACTGTACTAAACCATGCTGCCATGTATGAGGCTTAAAACTTTCGTATACAGACTATAGGTTTCAACAAGTTTCAAGGTCTTTTTCAAAGGTTTTACTAGGCCATAGGCCAACATAATGCATTACAATACAATCTTACATGAGTACAATCCACTGCCAAGACATAAACCGTGTTCCTCATGCACGCTATTGTCACTCATCTACCATTTTCTCATCTAGCTGACACCCAGACTTTCGAGAGTTAAACTGACACACAAACCATGACATTACTGCTGTAATCACTCATTCTCTCAAACTACACTCTCTGCTTGTCACTCCTCTCCCCCCCCCCCCCCCCCCCCNCCCAAATTCCTTGCCAGAGGGTGCCCATTTTGGCTCAAATTTCTGAACTATATTTCTTCATTATTCCGAAACATAAATTACTCAGTCTGCGTATGTCTTCACCCCATTCACTTTTAAAGTATTTTACTAATCTATGCATATTTGGTTTAACTTTTAAATATCCCGGGAGTAGTTTTTTCCTAAATTCCTTAAACCGTGGACATACTATCAAACAATGGAACTCATCCTCTATATCATTACATTACATTTTCTATTCATATAATCTAATTTAGGTCTCTCCCACCTCCCCTTCTCCACCATGAATGCATGTGAGCTTAGTCTGATCTTATTAAGAGCCATTCTCCTTGCTTTGCACTGACATAATATATGTTTAAGTAACTTTCACATTCCAGGAGACTGGAGATAATTTCCTTTTCAGATCTGTGTTGTTTGGCATGATTTTGTGGGGGTTTTTGTGTCTGTCATTATGTACCCTTGTTTGTCTTTCTGTCTCTCTCTTTCTCTCTATCGTTCCTGCTTTCTCTCTCTCTTTCTCTCTATTGTTCCTGCTTTCTCTCTCTCTCTCTCTCTCTCTCTCTCTCTCTCTCTCTCTCTCTTTCATTCGGTTTTTCCTCACCACGCATAAACCAATTCATTATCATGGATCCATCCATTCATCCATCCATCCATCCATCCATCCATCCATCCATCCATCCAGCCAGCCAGCCAGCCAGCCAGCCAGCCAGC
>JAWQUT010000355.1:135075-161194 GCA_033807755.1 Ellobium chinense | reverse complement strand
CCCCCCTCAATACTGGTTAGATGTAAGTGCTAGATTACCAAAAAAAATCATCCTCGCTACGCCCCTCTCGTCGGCAATGTTTTTGTGCCCAAACCAGCGCCCTATAGCGTTGGTTGTCCTTGTCACAGCCTGGACTACCATGAGTAATTCAGTAATAACATCTGTCACCTGTGCATGGCATAAAAGCTCTGGGTCAGGTTGGTGTTCTTAATTCATTCGTGCTTCTGAATGGCAGACGATTTGGATTTGTTTTTTTCATGAAATAAATTGGTGATGTAGGCAACAGTGCACTACACATAACCTACTTAATCTCTAACATGATCTTATAGATACTGTATTGCCTTCCTCCTCCTATCCTTTCCCCTGTCTCTCTCGCAACACCTCTGTGGTGGTAATAAACTCTTTTCAGAATTTACCTACGACTCAATCATTCGGACCCTACCTGTTAACATTAATTCTATATAGCCATATATTATAGAACTTAAATATACGGATGGAATGTCACCTGTAATTACTTCAACATTGTCTTCCACTGAATGTCTATGTCAACGGGCTTTCCTTTCTTTCATTTCTATCCTAAGCGTCCAGATAAAATGTATTTTCTTACATACCTGTTACATACCTGCCTTGAATTTTCAGGTAGACTAATATCCCTTTCGTTCCTCCAATGAATTTCCAGGAAGGATGTCTGCTTTCATAAACTCCACCAACGAATTTCCCCGTAGAATGAATTCTTAAACTCCTTCAGAAAATTTTCCAAGTCGAATATCTCAGCTCAGACTCCATCGATGAATTTTCACTTATGGTTTTGTTAAAACTAGTTCACCGAATGCAGACTGAACAACTGACTAACACTATCAGTAGTTAAAGGCTACCAGGGTCCGAGCGAAGCACTCTTAACTAACTAACTAGCTTTGGGACAAGTTGAAATTTATCAGGAGGTCAACAAGGGAGTTCCAAAATCTTGCGGCTGACAGTAAGATAGTGCGTGTGCGTGTGTTGGTCTAAAAGCGTGTTCGCGTGGAAAAGAGCTTGGGAGACAGAACATGTGCCTTTGTTTTGTCTGCTTAAGAATTGGGGAGGGAGGAGAGGGAGGGTCAAGCCAAGGCCAAAAGATAATTTCTGAGGGATGGTATCTGGCCGGGCGGACTACATCGTCATGTCAGGACTATTTTTGTGGCCCAAGTAGCCAGCAGAGTCTCACAACGCGTTCTGACCCATGTAAGAAAGTGTCGAACCTCGATGACATATGCCTCTGTGCATGGACAAAACTATACTTATTGAGGTGCACTTATTTTTGCGGTCCACTTGAATAATGAATTACATGTAGCCTAATAGACAAAAAAATCCATGTGTATGTGAAGTTAAGTTTTGATCAGGAGATACACTGTACTTGTTATTATCTGGGGCAGCAACTATGCAGTGAGGCACATGAAAGAGATTCATGTGTTAAGTGCTAGGCCATCACCGACAGCTGTTGTAGTCATCATGGATAGACCTGCTACATTACCAATACAATGAAATCTAGATACAGCAGAGCACGTATAGTGCGTATACCTTATTAACAAAATTACGTAATAACCATATTAGCCCGGAAATCGGGACCAAAAATACTGTATTCTATATCCGTGTTTACGTATAAAGCGTGTCCGTATTAAGTGTGCTCCGCTGCTTTTCGACCAGTGATACACTCCCCTTCTTTGCCTCATTCAAAATAGTCTTCTGCAGCCATATCGACACCATAGGAGGAAAACAAAGGTCGAGCTAAACAGGTGCTGTCTATGTATGTATACGAACAGAATCCAAGGTTCAGTGAGAAGAATGTGTGAGATGGAACCTAAAGAAAACAGTGCCAGGTTATAGAAGATCGGACAAGGCAGAAAAAGGCCAGATTTCAGATGATATATCTTCAGCATATAACTTTCCTGGGCATTCGGTATTTTTACTGACTCCCATCTTCACCTGCACTCAGAGACAGACAGGACATAATATAGGGACTCCTCATAGGTGAAAAGGTTGTTTTTTTTAGCAGGATTCTATTGTCTGGATAGGTCTGCCTAAAGAAGCCATGCACGCATGGTTGAAAGTCAATCTCATGATTTAATCTGGGCCCATAACAGATCTGGAATCGGTGACTGCGAGTCCTGACTCAGCGATTCCTAGGAACCGGTTCCTCGTACAGAGGCAGCTCATTATTCAGATTCGTTTTCATTCAGCTGCCATACGCTATATGAGTCTAACCATGCGGCGTGTGCAAAGCGGATACGGATTCTGACATGCGTCCTCTCTCCCACTAAGTGGATTCTAGTCTCGCATGCTACACCACTGACTCACAATGGCGACCTTCATGTAATCTCAAGGTCGTTAGTCCGAGTCCCTCTTTTTCCAGGAGAAATTTCAGGATATCTCAAGGTTTGTTCTCGAAGTACAGTCCAAACATGCATCAGAATCGATTTTCACGACAGTGCTGACGTTTCACACACAACACACACACACACACACACACACACACACACACACACACACACACACACNCACACACACACACACACACACACACACACACACACACACACAGCGAAAGGACAAGAGGGAGATAGAAAGAGAGAGAGAGAGAAAAAAAAAAGAGGGGCTGTCGAGAATTCGTCTTTATCAAGAAATGTGTATAAATTGTTGATTTGTAGTAATGTTGGCAATGCCTCCAACCCGTTCTCCTTTGTAATGAATGGAAGAGGTTTTATTTCAGTCCGACGGGGCGAATCGCGCTGTGCCAAGAAAATCAGAATTCCTCAACTTTTGCTCTCTATCAGCCCTCATCCACTGACTTCACTGGCCCAGGAGTGTTTGTCCCCGCGATCGGAGTTTTCAGCCCTACTGAAATCCATACAGCCTTACTGGAATCCACCCAGCCCCATTGGAATCCATAAAGTCCTACTGGAATCCATTCAACCCTAGTGTAATCCATACAGCCCTGGCGGAATCCACACAGCACTATAGGAATCCACACAGTCCTATTGGAATCCATATATATAGCCCTATTGAAATCCATACAACCCTGAAGGAATCCATATAGCCCTATTGGAATCCATACAACCCTGAAGGAATCCATATAGCCCTGGTGGAATTCATACAACCCTGGTGGAATCCATACAGCCCTAATGGAATTCATAGCCCTGTTATATATATACAGTACTATAGACTATAGCCTTGCTGAAATTCATACAACCGTACTGGAATCCACATTGCCCGTTTGAAGTCCATAAATTAATGCTACTCTATCTGCGACATCATCCTTGCTTCACTTGTTATCTATCCCTCCAAAAAATGCCCCAAGGACATCAAAAGAGGAAAATTCATTGACCTGGTGGCTCGGCACTGTAGCCGAAGTTACATGGGTTGGCAGAGGTTCTGGGGCCCATAGCATCATTTAAACAGACCATTAGCCTTCCAGTATTTAAAAAAAAAAGAAGAAAATGAAGCGAAAAAGAAGAAGAAGAAGAAAAAAAAATAATATAATAATAATGCGGGTTATAAGTCTCATATCCAGGCTAATACCCGCTCATGCGACTTCACACTATTATTACCCCAGCAGGCCTGATCACTCTAGGACTTTCTCGACTCCCTGGGGAGCATACAGTGCCGCTGCCATTTATAGGCGCTGATCACTAGCATTCTGACAATATCCTCCACTGCCTATAGCCAGGTACCCATTTTACAGACGGGTGGACTGAGGAAAATGTGAATGAAATGCTTTCCCAGGGCACTTACAACATGACCGTGGTCGGGAATCGAACCCAGGACCTTTAGATCTTGATTCCAACGCCGTAACCATTAGGCCACGCTGCTCCACAAATAGAAGACTTGTCCCAGAGAGCCACGATAGACGAAACAGGTCCATTCCTGTTCAGCAATGCCCGAGTGGACTGGCTAATAGTGCCTATAATTTCCTGATTGCCTTCCCTCCTTTGCCTCTCGTCATGGGGTTCTTCAGTCATTAAGACAAATTAACACATGGACAGCCTGTAACCTTTTAGAGTATCTTCTTCCTACCTTGTCTGTAAGTAAAGGGCCTGGTGCATTCTTTGACCATGGCTCCAAAGATCAACCAACCATCATCATCCATGACCACCACCACCACCAGCAGCAGCAGCAGCAGCACCACCACCACTACCATTAACAACAACAACAGCAACAACAACAACAACAACAACAACAACAACAACAACAACAACAACAAGATTTTTCCCCCAAGATAGACTACTCATTTTATACTTTTCTAAAATCACTTCAAGAGACTGGAGATAAAATTAGACTAAAATTATTTGACTTCGAGCAAGTAATTTCTCCCATAGCCTGGAGTTATGAAACCACAGCCGATTCATCAGCTGAGTCAGTTCCACGTTGTTTGCACTATCTCGCGCCAGACCACAGACTTCACCAACTTGAAAGCTATCCTTATCTTGAAGGGTTGGAAAGTTGTCAAAGATGACAAGATGTACAGACCACATTGGGTCCGGCTGGTCAGCGGACCGAGGATCCTCCTTATGGCGGTGGACACTGATGAGCTTTGATAATTCTTCGAGAGCACCAAAATGCTGTACACATTCGAACCCCTTAGGTGGGACGTGAGTTGTAGGGTAGAACGACGTATCTCTTCCACAAAAACGGTAGGTCCAGTCGTTCTACCATGCAACTCACGTCCTACACATAGATATATAAGAGATTCGAATGTGTGATGAGGATTATAATTAATATGGGTGAACAGTTCCAGTCGAACCTGGCTTTGTGACGACATGCGTGTGTGAACAAGCTTCTGTACATGTTATTACCAATATTTGCCCCTACCCTTCTTTATTACATCAAGCTCTTCCATCCTCAACTGGATGCCCATTGAAAACCCCTCCCTCTCCCCCTGCACCCTTGACATAAGATAACCCCCTCCCCTGGTTCACTTCCTGCTGGCGTTGTCGTTTCCAACAGTCCCATCTCCTACCCTAGAACCACCCCTACTCAGTTCCCTCTCTGCTTACACTTGGCATTTGCGCCCCTTGTGACCATTACTCAATCCTTATCCAAATCCCCTCCTTTACCCCCCTCGGCTCACACTTGGTGTTGTCAGGAAGATTGCCTTGACCCAGTTAAGAGATACCCACAGAGTTCTATTACCCAATAACAGAACTCTGTGGAGATGCCCTTCCTCTTACCATTCTGCGCCCCTCGGCTCACACAAACGGCTAAAACCCATTTAAAATACATCATCATCAGCATTTTCAAAATGATATAGATTCTCACACCGTAATAATGAAAAAATTTAATAAAACAGTGCCTAAATTTAGGACAGGTGTCTTTTCTCAGGGAACAACTAAGAAATAAAGAACACAGAATGATCAGATGAACACTCATTACAGCATTTAGTACAAAGGGAGACGAATTCAAAATCAAAGAAACGANACACACACACACACACACACACACACACACACACACACACACACACAGTTCTCGCCCTTAGCATATTATTCTCACAGTCTCCCCCTGATCATCCTTCTTGCCCCAGTTACACTGCGCTGCACATGGCCTGTGTTTTATTTTGTCTGACCGAGAGATAATGACCAGCCTCCGCCGAGGCTTGGGAGAGTGCGTGTCCAGCTGGCGATGAGCTGTAAAGCTGCTTTCCCCGTCGGCCTCTGCGCCTTCACCGTTTGTCAGTTGAGAAACTGGCTTAGTTAGTATCATTTGTTTGTTCGTTTGTTTGTTTGTTTGATTGCTATATTTTATGTTTAAGATTTTATAACTGCTTGAGACCTGCTTAAAAAAATGTTTTATCATTTTCTGGTCACTTTGCGAAGATGAAGAGTTTTTGTGTGAACTGGAAGCATTCCTGTAAATACTGTAATGGACTCGTTCTAAATCTCCCCTTCGCGCAGCGATTGGTCACGTGATGCGGGAAGTCAGAATGTAAACAATGGTGGAACCGGCATAATTGTTTCTATTCAGAGAGCACTAATGGTGCTGAAAAAAAAATTACCAGCGCGAGGATTTTGAAGTACACAGAGTCCTTAAACCATGCTTATGCCATCGCCAATACCTACACCTCTAACACATATTAACACCTCTAACACATATTAAAGGTCTCATAGTTTTAAACTATTTGAATTATCTGAGAATCAATTTTTTACATCTATGTATAAGCTGCAAACTACACGGAAAATGTCTAAATGTGATGCTGTTTGGTACAGTATAAAATACAACTTTATTGGTGATTTTCTTGAAATGTGCATTTTTTACATCACTGAAGACATTAGAATTTCAAAATCTCAGAGCCGAATAAGATCATTAACAACGTTAGCATATTTTACAAAGTCCCCTCCCCCTCTTCACAACTTCTAGTATACATGCCACCCAAGCTAATCTAATAAGTTAATCTAGTCTTGTTACTGCATACCATCCTAGTATTTCAGGTCATGCTGCTATAATAACTGATGAAGAGGGAATCGGCTAGATATTTGTGTGTTTTTTTCAAATTCTTTGATCATGCAAAGTAACTCCAGCTTTCTTCTTGCCAGGTGGGCACCAAAGTTCCAGAGTCCAGTGGGATTCCCACGCTCGCAGGTTTTCCGTCGCTGGGGGTCAGCTACCTCCAGGGCGTGCAAAAGGCTGCCATCATCTCCACTATGGTCATCCTACTATAATCACAAAAATGCTCTCCCATCGGAAGTGACGTATTTTTAATTGATGACGCTATATCAGTGGTTGTTAAAGCTGCCTCTAAGGGCTGTGATGATCAGACCAACATATATTTTGGGGCTTATTTTGCAGGATATTTTATAAATAACAGTTTTAGATGTACATGGTAGACTTTTTGAGTGGGGATAGTCACAGATAACGCTGCTGTTGTATCAGAAATCATAAAGGCACGGGTTTTGCAGCGGGAGGATCCGCATGGACCGTCGGTGGGATAAATGGGGCTGGTGCAAGCGGCACTCTGCGATTCCACTGGAGTTGGTCTAGATTTAATCATCATCATCATATTCGTCATCATCATCGGCCTTGTCAGTGTCGTCATCACTGAAATCTTAGTGAATGCAGCCACATAAACAAGGTGAAAGGTTTAAAAAGGTGTATAGTAGATGAACTATAAATCTGGTTCAGATTAAAATCATCATCATCATCATCATTTATTTCACACAAAATAAAATATAACAGCATCTACCAGTGTCCTACTATACAGTTTTATTTAAATTACAAAAAGAAGCACACAATAAGAAAAAGTCAAATTTTCGGAATTAAAAATTCCTTCATCAGGAATAATAATAATAATGATAAGGATGAAAAAGACATAGGAAGAGATCTAAGATTCTATAGGGGTGCTAATTTAAAAGGATACGATAAGAGTTCACTAAAGAAAACAGAGAGAGAGAGAGGTGAGGGGAGTTCAGATAGAACGAGAACAAAGGCGTCACCCAGGTTTTGAGGAGGTAGGAAACAGACAGAGGTACACACACTCTTACACACACACACACACACACACACACACACACACACACACACACACACACACACACACACACATACATACACATACACACAAAGAAAGAGAAACCACTACAACACTACAAATCAGTTGTAAGATAAAAATTAATGCGGGTGCTTAGAAGTTAGAAGTACAAGACCAAGTTGGTAGGGGTAAAGGGCGGATCCACTGACAATAAAGAAGAGTGCTAGGAAAATGGGGGAGGGTCAGAAACAAAGTCGGGGAAGGGTTTACTTTATTGGGGCTCAAGTATATAATTTACAGTTTTTGAGAAAGGGTTCCTCAATATTGAGTCCCCCATTAATCTGATGGGTTTTAAGACGCCGCATCCATTTGGATTCTAATTGGCTTAGATTCTCTTTAGAGGGGTTAGGGACCAGTTCCACTCCCGTAAGCACCATGTCATCCACAGAGTGGCCGGGGAGGTTGAAATGGAGAGCAACTGGTTGGTCTAATTTCATAGTTTTGACAGTAGAACGGTGGTTGGCAAAGCGGGTCCTCAGTTTTTGTGTAGTCTGTCCAGTGTATTGTTTTTTACAAGTACGACTCGTGATTACATAGATAACATTAGAGGATCCACAGTTGATGTTTTGTCTTATTTTATGGGTTTGGTTGGTAGAAATGCTTTTAATGGTACAGGTGTTCATGTTGTGGGCGAAACGGCAGGTTGCACATCTGGGTTTTTAACAGGATGAGAATCCTGTTGTGTCCACAGACGTGGTGGATTGAGCAGTGGGGGCTCGGATGCGGGTGCTGGTGATAAGGGAAGCTAGGTTGGGCGGTCTACGCCGCGCAATAATAGGGCTCTGAGGAAAAATGGATTTCATACGTTTAGATTGACTGAGAATAGTAGCCCTATTGTCATACCATTGTTTGATATTAGGAAGGTGTTTGTGGTGATTGACTACGAAAACTGTTCTTTCATGTTTGGTTTCATTCTTAGTAGGGAGTAACAGCGAGTTTCTATCCAGGGGGATAACTTTGTTCAAGATTGGGGTAACAAATTTTTCTTTGTAGCCACTTTTTAAGAGGTTTTGTTTAAATTCTTCTAAGCGGTTGCGGAAAAGGGGATCAGAGGAACAGAGGCGTTTAATATGCAGGGCGCCACTATAGACAACGGATCTAAAAATAATATGTTTGGGGTGATCAGAAGAAGGATGGAGGTAGTTGTGCGAATCTGTGGGTTTGGAAAAGAGATCTGTAGTGATGTGTCCATTTGAAAGACAGAGGTTGACATCGAGAAAGGGAGTCCAATTTTCATATGAACAAACTGTGAATTTAATTGTGGGATGGATTAAGTTAAGATGGAGCTGAAGAGTGGGTAGCTGGTTCTCACTGTTAGGGTACAGGCAAAGAATATCATCCAAATAGCGTTTCATCCATAGTGGCTGGGATTTGGAACGAGAACGGGCAACTTTGTGATTCCAAAGCCACTGCATGAAAATATTAGCATACGCCAGGGCAAATGGTGTGCCCATAGCTGTTCCTTGGATTTGTAGGTAATGATTACCAAGACATTCAAAGTTGTTTAGGGATAGTACCAATTTTATAAGAGTGCATATTTCATTAACTTGGTTAGGAGAGTAGTTGGAGTGCATATGTAGGGCTCCTTAGCATGCTCGGATGCCTTCGGTGTGGGGAATTGAATTGTACATATCCACCACGTCTATGGTAACGACAGCGGTGTTGTTGGAAGAGGAACTACGGCTGTTAAATTCAGATATGAAGCGGAGAAGATCAAGGGTATCCCTGCAGTAGCAATTGTCGCACACTGCTGGGACCAGGGGGTTAAGGACCGAATCTAGGAAGTAAGAGGCTCTAGTGGTGGGGCCCTCAATGGATGACACAATGCCACGGAAAGGAAGCGTCTGTTCCCTGATCATCATCATCATCACCATGATGTAATTTATAAGTAGGCCTACAGCCGATCACGCGACTTCACACTATTATTTCCCCAGCAGACCTGTACACTCTAGAACTTTTTCAATTCCCTGCGGAGCATACGCTGCCGCTACACACTGCCATGTACAAGTGCTGATCACTATCATTCTTACAATATCCTATAATTATCCTTCACTGCCTGTATCCAGGTATCAATTTTACAGACAGGTGGAAATGTTAAAAAAAAATGCTTTCCCAAGACACTTACAACATGACCGTGGTCATTAACAACAACAACAACAACAACAACAACAACAACAACAACACAAACAAATGGCTGTGACACTCAATTATTTACTAGACTAAAAAACCGAATTGTTCGGTTCGTTGACTCATGAGAATTACAATATGTAATTTGGATGCCCGGATTCTATTCTATTCTACTCCCGAAGTAACTTCATCTACTGTACGAGAAATTTTGGGACGCACAGTGGGAAAGAAACAAACACCATGCGTGTGTGTTGGGGTGGGGGAGCGAGGGTGTAAAGGGAGGGCAGTAGGAAGGTATGGGAGGGATGTAATACAGATTAGCATGCTTGAGGAAACACGTTTTTGGGGATCGGTCAGGGCCTAAGCTGCAGAGGGAAACCTAAGACAGGTAAAATGGCCGCCAGTTTAGAATAACGTAACCAAGAAATCTTATGGCCAAGCAAAACGACAAGGGGAGAAAACCGAGCTAAGAGTCACGACGGTAAAGTGGTCCCGAACGCGACCTCGGCGAATTCATGTTGTCCGAGTGAAGAATCTCCCGATCACATTTCTCGGTATTTAAAACCGCGTTGGATTAACAGAGGGACACTCTCCCTGTCCTCTTACCGCCTTTCCTCTCCTCCCCCATTACACACAGACATACACACACCCACACGATGAAGTCGACACCTGCGAACGCTACTTCAAGACATAGACTAAGTCTTTTGGGACGGTGGGAGGGTTTGGGGNGGGGGGGGGGTGGGGTGGAGAAGCTCACCTGTTCACTGCAAGGGTCATCATACCATTGTCAGTGGCTTACCAGTAGCCATAAACAGCGAGGCATTTCGCCTGTGGTTCTGTGTAAGTCATAGTCTAGTCATATACTTTAATTTATGCTGCTAGAATGTATAATTATTATTCATGAACAGAGATTCAGTGGTTGTTTAGTGCTCCCATGTCTTCTTATACAGTGTAATACAAAACCATGTATTCAGTCTGAGACAGACAAGCAGACAGGTCAGGTCAGTTGACAGACAGAAGGTGGACAGATAAGATTAGCATACAGATGGGTGGATAGAATAGCAGACAGAGAGGTGGGAAGATAAACAAACAAACAGACAGACAGATGGACAAATAGACTAGCAGACAGACAGATGGACAAATCGATTAACAGACAGATAGGTGGGCAGATAGACAAGCGAACAGATGGGTGGACAAACAGACTAGCGGACAGATAGGTGGACAGACAGACATGCAGGCATCAACGCAAATAGGCAGGCATACATACACTCAAGTGGACAGATAGATAAGCAGAGAGACAGTTCTGACAGGTGGACAGACAGACTAGCACACACACTCAGGCAAACAGGCAGGCATACAAACACTGAGGCAGACAGGCAAGCAAACAGAGACAGAAATCAAATTTGAATGGCCTACAACAGCCTTCTTGTATCATCAGAATTTATTTACAGTCAATATATATGTACAAGAACAAGGGTCATTTTCACACTCTCTGTATAATGTGGATTTACACTTTCTCAGTCACACATAATGACACATTTTCTTTTTAGTTTATCAAGTACATGTTACTAGATCTGATGGATACACTGGTGGCGCATCATTTAGGGCTAGTGGGGCAAAATCCCACTTTTCGGGGTGGGGACTGGAAGATCATGTTGATAGGTTTCTCACAAGTACAGACTGGGCATGACCATCTATCCCTATCTCCCAGCCACTTTAGACCCATCAAAAATATGGACATATACACTGCCACTGTCTGGACATTTATCATACTAACTTGTTACCCACTTTCCTTACTATCACCTGTACAGGTACACACAAGGCCTTGTTTACTACTGTATTCGAAGTTAACTCCCAAGAACGCCCAATATAAGAGAAAAAAAATTGCCAGTTACTTCCCTTTATTTGCGAGACATCCTTCAAACAGCAGTAACCTCTTTCAATGAACATCAATAGATTGGATGTCCCTTAATTTTCTCGCAACTGCTATAGACTAGGTGCTGGCTACATCTTGGCCAGTTAAAAGATATTTTTTTGTTCAGACTATCTTATCACATACACTCTTTTGCCATGACACCATCCATTTTGGCCCACCATAAAAAAACCTGATACAATGCTACATGAAATATATCAAGGTTATTTGCTTAGCATCTGGTCCCATGGTGCGTCAGCATGATTCAACTGTGTTAGCACAATTCCAGCTGTGCTGCGCATTTCTGGTTGTAACCCTAAACTACTGGGTTGAATTTTCCTATACATTTTTGATGAACACTGGGCCTACTCTTCTGTGATTTTAAATTCGTCAAGAGATTCTTGAAGTAGAACACGCACATCAAAAATAATTTTCCATTGTTCAATACTTTTTCTCTCTAAAAGTTATCTATGGTGCCCACCGAGTCAATTTTGCGACGGAAGAGCATCGTTCTGTTACCGTGCGCGTATGTAATATGACGCAATAAGGAGAGCTAGAGTTACCGGGTTTGGCCCTTGCGTCCAGAGTTATTCCCCTTCCCCGATCAGCAGAAGCCTGCGGCAAAAACGCTGACGTCACTTACATTCCAGCAGTTACAGACACCTCTACCTGACAATGTATTATTCAGTTTTTAATTAAGGTTCTGGTATAACAAATTTAACCGGAAAGTTTGATAGTGTAAGCCAGAAAAAGTATTCTGCATTTTTATTGCCTCAGCATGATTTTGTTTGGCATATCTACTGTTCACAGAGGAATTAAAACATTCATACCAACATGCTATCACCCGTCCGCAGAGCACTGGCACTGGCTAGACAGCTTGGCCATGTGGCAAGAACGTATTTGACGTAAGCTTATGGCCGCCACGCGCGTAGAGGTTGTAACAATTTGGACTTTGAATAATGTAACCCTGTGGGTTATCTGGGGCTAGCAGAGGCGTTATATCATTATGACAGACATTTGAAAGACTGTTTTATTGGAAGAATATGGTATTATATGATTTAATATGGTCTGTAGGATGGTGCAGTCTTCCTTTAAGGTGCAAATCACATACACTTATGATGGTCTGAATTGAACTTTGATGGCACAAAGGATAGACAGAAATAGCCACTCCTCACATTAAGTTGGTCCCATGTACCAAATGCAGACTCAAAGCTGTGGATGTTTAAGGAGGGGGGCGCCACCTGAGGGCCTTTTTCTAAATGCTTGGTGCCACATGATTTTAACCTTGATTTTTGGACTCAGCAGGTTCAAATTAGTGGAAAACAGTCAAATTTTTTTTACATTTTATTATGGTTGCTATGGAAACGGCCGCCATCTTGAATTTTCTACCTAGAAAACCGTCAACTTCAAAAGGTAACTCCTCCTCCAGATGAAATGCAATCCAACTGAAATTCCACATATGCATTCTTATACACCTTGTCTACAAAGTCATAGCGAGTTATTTTTTATAAAATGATAAAAAAATATTTTATGAATTTTCAAAATTGGTATGTATCAGAATATCGATTTTCCCCCATTTTTTGGCCTTCGCCAACATATTTCTTGAAAAGTAAAAAAAAAAGTCCAAATGTCCCCCTGTTACTTTTTTTGTACACCTATAAACTGCTTACATACCAAATTTTGCAAAGATTGGTTCGTAAATTATGATGGAGTTTCGAATTATGTGTTGAAAAGTATAGTTTTGAGAAAAATGCGTTTGAAAATTNTAGTAGGGATTGCAGTTAGCATCACCAAAGTGAAACCTGTGTGTTTATCACTAACACTATTAACACTATAGTTATACAATGCAGGTTACTCACTCAGTCTGGGAACAACAGGGCACAGTTACAATCCGGAAACTTTGAAAGTCTTAATCAACCCATAATTACCAAGATCTGTTATATACTGTATTAACTACAAAATCTGCACAAAACAGGACCTTCACTTAAGAAAGCTAAGACTAATCTGGTGTCAAATTCAAGCAGAGAACATAATATATTATTAGTATTAGGATTTTACTGCCATGGGCCTTACAAAATGTCTGGATTATGCAAGAGTTCATTAAAATCTGTTCTATTACCGTTTGCATGATTTCATTACATAGGCCTACTGGGTTTTGAGTGTGTCCTTGGTCAGATAACAGGCTTTAACAATTTCACTTTAAAATACATTTCCAAGAATAGGAAAATCTACACACACTGTCATTTCATAATATGCTGCCATCTTTATCATCAAAACTATATTTCTAAATACATCATTTGCACACAAATCTTACCTACGAGCCTCAAGAAATGACAAGACCGGAAACAAAACTCATGTGATTTCAAACATTCTTGACAACTAGCGGGTCAATGTATGACTGTAGCTAGACTAATTAAAAAGTATTTGTCACAGTGAGTGGTGCTTAAAATTATGTGATCAGGGCAGCAGAGTATTTTTTTGTGAAGTTTTTAGTAACTTTGATGACAGTTGTACAGTAGACAACAATTAAAATGAATCTGTGGAACCAAAGACTTATGTTAAGTTTAAACAAAGTTTCCGTTTAAACAGCCTAGAAAGAGGAAAATAAATGGGGCTACTAGTTTCCTTTCGTTTTGGTAATATTTTCAGTTCAACTGTTTTTGTTTTAACCACTGTCTACTCAACTAACACATGACTATCACACTGCTTATCCACAATTTGTATTCACAGGAGATGTACTGTGGTTGTCAATATTGCTGAACTGCAAACTTCATGTGGAGCTTAATTTTCCTGTTACTGATTCAAGCAGCTCTTCAGCTTCACACACATCTATACTCTGGATAATGCACACAAAAACATGCGCACCAATGTACATACACGCATGCCCCACGTGAATACACATACATATCCTCCCCCCCACTTCCTTTTTCCCAATATATACCTTCTTCAACACACATACAAATTAAAGACACTATCACTTGTCAATCAAGGTTCCTTTTGGTCTCATCTTCTTGGCCTCTTCCTCAGCCTGTTTAAGAAAAACAAGTAAGAGCTGAATCAACAAACGAATGTTTCAAAAATATATCACTGAAAGAACTGAGTGATTGCATGGATGAATGGAATGTTGAAAATGAATGAATGCAACAAAAAAAAAACAAATGGTGAAATAACAATCATTTCATCATGTTTCTAAGCTTGACAAAACCTCAAACATAAATTAAAATCTTAAACCAATAACCACATACATACTGTGTTTACTTGGCACATTCAGTAAGCTTCAACAGAACATCATCACATCAGTGCTGACCCAAACACTATACAGTATGCAACTTACCAGACAAAGCAGAACAAAAGAAGTTTATGTAGACTAACCTGTTCCATCAATTTTCTTTTGCTCATTCCCTTTCTGAGCAACTGTTTCTCGATCACCTTGGCATTTGCAGCGTAAGAGTCAGCAATTTCTTTCTGGAGAAGCAGAAAAGGATTGGTTTATACATTTAGGCAGACTGAACGAAAGAATCAAACATAA
The DNA here is from genome assembly GCA_033807755.1 of Ellobium chinense. Taxonomy (NCBI): domain Eukaryota; kingdom Metazoa; phylum Mollusca; class Gastropoda; order Ellobiida; family Ellobiidae; genus Ellobium; species Ellobium chinense. The sequence goes on along the minus strand of JAWQUT010000355.1, from coordinate 146,068 downwards.
TTAAAGTGCGACTAAAGTGCTAGAAAAAATGTGATTTCTGACAGTTTTTATATTTTCAATATCAAGTTTTAGATCAAAAGTCATCATTTTTGCAAAAAAATAATATTTCGAAATTAATTTTACAACTTTTAACCTATTCTGAAATTGTAAGAAAAAAACCGTACCGGAAATGTCACGTCAGCGCGGAAGTCGCGGTGTTTTCGATCGAGAACAATGGCAAATACGGTCGAGCCGTATCAGTTCGAGCCCCTGCGCCGAAAAACAGATGACGAGGATATAATTGAGGAGAAGACTATTGGACCACCAGTTCAGGAATGGTAAGCAAGCATTCTGTCACAGTTTAGCTCTCTGTATTGTTGACCAAGTGCTAGTCTAGTCTAGACTATTCTCAACTTAGTAGACTAGTCTCGATCTAGATCTAACTTTGCTAGCATGCATGTCCACATCGGTGTTTACTTAAACAGATGCCTCCACGTGCTGTACGGTGTTTTCTGTGGATCCATCTCTAGATTTACAGTTTACAGCACAACAATAACCCATTGTTTCCACGTGGGAGCGAGCCCTACTGAGTGCAGCGCTACGTGTAATAGCCTTCAGCCTGACGCGTAATAGCCTAGAGGCGTGTACACCGGTGTTGGTGACGTCACGTATTTCTGGCGAGGCGAGCAGCGGTGACGCTAACACAGGAGGGCATGGATTGTGTTATTCTTTGTGATTTCTTCAAAACGCGTTAGATTTGATGGGTTTGAGATGGTCAGTAGGAAGTTTGAATCACTGATGCATGTTAAAATAGTAATTTCACAGGATTCCCTGCACTACACCATAAAAGTACTTTAGTCGCACTTTAAGACTATGAGAAATGTTGCAAAACACACTGTCACTTGGCATCCTTTTCCCAAATAAAACAGAAGCAATTCGAGAATACTAAGAAAACTACATAATGTTCTGCCCATCTGTGGCAGAACGAGGTCATTTTTATTAATAAAGGGAACTTCGTCATTTTGGGGTGAAAAATGGATCACACAGAACCAGGAAGGAAGAAAAACGGGGGTGTTTCGCAATTTCCTCCATCCGTTGCTATGGAAACGCCAATTGTTTGGCCGCCATATTGGAAAATATGGATAACTTTTGCATAACTTTGAACCCTTTAATCTGGAGAGCAACAGATGGTAGGATGCTGGGGTTTTTTTTTCCATTTGAAAGATCTCTTTATTTAAAATAGAATGTCACAGACTTGTTTTGATTTCTTGGATCGATTTTTTATTATAATTTTTTTTAAAATGTGATGAAAAAACATTGAAAATTGTCAAAATATTTCAACTTTAAAAATTCATAAAAGATAAAAAACACAAGATATCAAAAAAACCCTGTGACAATCTCAAAACAGGGGCATGGAGAGTTGTTACGCAAAATTTTATGTAAATTGAACCAGAAAAAAATCAGATCGAAAGGATAGAGTGACAAAAACTGTGATTTTGATATAATTGACGATAAAGATTACCCGACAGGTGCATTTAAGACTGGGTGATCATTTCCTTTTGCATCAAAATAAACTTTTTGAGACAGGTATCAGGAAAATAATTTCAGGAATCGATAATGGCCATGTCGCCGTTCAAGAAACTGCCCTTAACTCATTTTCCACATTTTGACCCATATTTACCTCTACAGGATGCCGCACTTGCCCTTAACAAAGCCATTAAGTCCATGATTTTAAATTAACGTATGAAGTTCAATTAGTGCCTCTGTAATAAGTGCTAAACTAAGGTCATTGAAAAAGTGAAACGATTGCTGAAATAAGTTATTAAAAGTCATACATCAAATCGAGGGTTGCCTGCTCAAAGACCGTAACGGAAGTTTTGTTGATTTTACAGGAGAGCGATTTGAAAGTTTGAGCACGGATTAAAAATACTTTACTTTTGATAAATGCCATAAATTTTGTACTTATGTAAACGTCATCTTGTCCTCTTTGTACCTGTGTAAAATAATTCAAGATGCTCAGATGTTTTCTCCTTGTAAAATATCAATTTATGAAGCCAGTATGTGATACGAGCTTTGCGCAGTCAAGAATTTTGAAACTCTGCGCTCTCTTAGGCTGCGCAAGAGCCGTATCTTCATTTACGGTCTTTGCGCTTTCCTGACAGCCTGCACAATGGGCACAGCGAGGGCGACGCAAAAAGCGTAATTCGAGATACGACTGCCACCACATAAATATCACCAGTTTCTGTGTCTGCGCAAAGGTCGTAATTCAAGTTACGGGTGTGAAAACTAGGCAAGTCGGCAAGGAATGTGCCTGCGCAAATGCCGTAACACCAGATACGGTGTTTGCGCAGGCAAGAAGTTGGTAGGATACTTGTGATTTGGAAAGTGCAATGGCCTTATCTGTGCATGCAGTCCTAATGCGTTATGGCTTTTGCGCAGGACCGCGAGCTAGAATACTTACTGATTTCTGCGTGCGCTAAACCCGTATTTCACGATAAGGTTTTTGCGCAGGAAGAAATTCGACAACCTAGATGACACCACAAAAAAAAAACAACTGGAACAAAGAGTTGGTTCCCTGTACTTACAGCTTCTAATTCCTCCTCTTCCTCGTCTACTGTGGAGACTGTGACTGAACTGAATTTGCCCATGTTCTTTGTGTGCTTGGTGAGGGTCACCTAAATTGTGAAGAGAAAAGAAGACAGCATTTGTAATTAATACTGACAACTGAATGGCACAAGGAATAAAGATTAGAAGGCAAATACAGTCAATTCTGTTTAATAAATGTGGCTTCTAAAAAGCATAAAGACCTTGCAAAAACAAAGAGGTGCTACTATCTGGTAACATTTTTACAAAAATATAGCATTTGGTTATCTAAATAAGATTGCAAGTTAAGTAAGCTGAAATTGCCATTATCAGGCTTGTGATTATGCAGAGTTGCTTGTCACTGACTGCTGTACGGTCATTCACATAAACTGCATGGAGTCATGAGAAAATGTAAAACTTACTGTATATTTGATACTGAACTCAATACTTATCCACTTGGAAGTGCAAATGAACTCTGTGGATAATGCTTGTGGCCAGTGACATACCCTTTATAAGTTTTCTCGCTGCAAACATAGTGTCGCTCCTTTTCTATTCCCAAGTTTATATTTTACTGTTTCTCTTCTATTTTACCTTCTTACAGATATCTTTTTCATTCTCTTAATTTTCATTGATTTTCTCTTCTCCTACGGAACCTGTTTATCAAATATGAAAGAAAACTTTTATGAAAAACCTCCCTAGTTAGTACATGAAATGGTCCCAGCTTCCACGTAACTATTATAATAAAAAATATTAAAATGATTAAAATTGCAAGCGTTTGAAAAATATAATTGAAACAATTTCTTGAGATACTGAGATATTAATACAATATATTTCTCAAACACTGGCTTTATTACCTACCTTCTTTGGCTCACTGAGCTGACTGTAGACATCTGTCTTGATTCCTTCACTTTCACGCTTCAGAGCGCCATCAACAATAAACATGACAGAACTGTTACCTTGATGATGGTAGTACAGCAAGAGGCCACATCTAAAAAATTTTAAGAAGATGGTGTAGCTATTGCTTCATATGGTGTGAGCCCTGACAAGATTCTCTCATAACCAAACCCCCAGATACATACTGATAATAATTACAGAGAACCATAAAGGGACAGGGATAGCTATTTGCTTCACAGCCTTAATTATCCCCATTGTTTTTCTATAAATTTTCAACCCCTTACATGTTTTCTTTGCCCAAGCCCTTCCGAGAAAATGTGGCTTGAAAGTTGGGATTTTCGCACCACGTGGGCTGCCATAATTGGCCTTCCATTTAGCGTGGCGCAGAAGCATGACGTCAAAAAGTGAGATGCAAGCTAGCACTCGGTATGTGAAGACAGTTATCCGCATGCAAAAACTTTACATGGTGCTAAATTGCATGCCTTGTTTTTATAACTGACATAAGTCTTTTGTAAAGACAGTGAACAAATGCCTGACTTTGACCACAATGCTGTAATCTTAGAAGAAGCGGGATTAATACACATCTGTCTAAGTACCATTTGATTAGGCCTATGTATGGTTGTCTGTGTCTTTTTCTTGGAGTGGGGGGGGGGGGGGANGGGGGGGGGGGGGGGGGGGGGGTGGAAGGAAGGGTAAGAGGTTGCTTGCATTGCTTAGTGAGCTCTCATTGGCCTATGATTCTTACAATACAAAATTATCATTTTCATGAAGAGCAAGTTAGATCATTAAGATGCTGCACAACAAGATAGGATTTGATTGACAATTAACTATTTTCTCAAGCAATGTTTGCTGCAGTTAGGGATGGTGCTAGTTGCATCACTGGTCATAAATCAGGCAACATGCTATGAAGTGCTGGTCAGACAGTTGGCACATCCATGCCAAAATCAGTTTGACACCTTATGTTGGTCAGAGATGACCATCGAAGTACAGTATTTTGAAGAATACTTGTGAAACTTTTTGTGATTTGGAAAGAAAGAACTGATCTTTATGATCAAAGAACAAATGAAATAGTGCTTTGCATTGACATACCATGTTGGGCCCAGCAGCAGTGGCCAGATAGGGGTGAAGGGAAGGTGCAGAGAGATGAATGAGTGGACAAAATTTCTGAAATAATGTCTTGGGGTGAAGAAAGAAAGAGATAGAGAGAGAGGGGTGGGGTGGGGGGAGTAGGGAGAGGGGGTTAATAAAGCATTAGGCGGAAGTAAGGGCTCTCCCTCTCCCTCTCTTTCTTTCTCAGACGCATTTAGTCTTTTTTCCCTCACCTTCTCTTTCTCTCTCACACAGACATGTTTAGTTTTTTGTTCCTAAACCCCAATTTCACCTAGATTCTTATCCCACCACATTCCTTTCCCCTTTTACCCCTTGCCTTCTCTTTCTTTCCCCCTAACTCTCTCTCTCTCTCTCCATCCCTGGAATTGTGCCCACCCAACCTGTACTAGAGCCATTTCATTCTCTTTTTTGATCTCATGAAGACCAGTTCTTTCTTTCAAAACTACAAAAGGTTTCACGGGTATTAATTAGAATGCTCTCATGGTCATCTGTGACCAGCACAAGGATGTCAATATAATTTTCATGTCGATATGCCAGCTCTTTTGACCAGCTCTTGAAAGCCTGTTTATTAATTTATGACTAGTGGCGCAACTAGCATCGCTCCTGAGCACATAAATCATTGACTGAGACAATGATTAACTGTCAATCAAACCCTAAATGATCTATTCTGAAACTGCTCCTCAAGCAAATGGTAAGTTTATATCGTCAGAACCGTAGGCCAGTGAAAGCTCACTAAACCATACAGCAGTCAACCATATAATAAAAGCCATTTGAACAGTGCTTAGACATATGCTCCTTTAATCAAATATATTTATTTTGCTTTTTCTAAGATTACTGAGTTGCGATCAATCGGGCAGTTGTTCAGTCTTTACATAAGATTTATGTCAATTATATAAAAGGAAAACATAGGCTACAGTTTAGCACCATGGATAGAATTCGCATGTGGATAATTTCTTTCCATTACGAGCGTCTGCTTGCCTCTCTCTTTCTGATGTCATGCCTCTGCTCCATGCAAAAGGGAAGTCAAGTTATGGTGGCCCGCATAGTGTGCAAATTCTGACTTTCAAGCAGTGTTTTTCTCTGTAGTGCTTGGGCAAAGGATACATGTAAGAGGTTGAAAATTTATGACAAAATAATGAGGATTTTTAAGGCTGTGAGGCAAATAGCTATCCCTGTCCCTTTAAGAATCTAAATCCCAGCAGACTGATCCATATTCCATGTTGTGAATTGAAGTCTTTAAACGTGTGAGTAAAATTAATGTAGAAAACATGTCACACAGGACCAGAGAATTACAATGCCTTTGTAGATTTTTTGAGCACAGAGATTACTGGTTGTAAGGTCCTAATGAGATACATCTTATGGGCATATAAATTCACTTTCTCAATTACATGCTCATTACCAGGTTGATCTATACCTTTCAACACCAAAACTACCATACTACTGTACCACAACAATGTTACCCCATTACACCCTACCGCGCTCGAAACCGCCCGCGATTTTTTTACCCCCGGACACCCTAGCCTGCCCGAAAGCACCCGGTATCGGTAGACGTCTCTAACAACGTGTTCTCGCCGGCAGGTGTCGCTAGGCGAGACTTCCGTTACAAGAAATAGTTTCTATAAAAGTTCTACTTCCTGTTGATACCGAAACGAAGTAAATTGACTGATAAACACGAGTTCTATGCTTGTTTGACTATGAGATGGCATTTGCTATACTTCAAGGATGGCTTGATGAGATGAGACAGGATACACATGATGATTCAGGGAGGGAGTGAAAGCAATGAATCTGACATTGATAATGAGATAGTAGTTGATGATAACGACTCAGACAATGATCCAGATACCGACAATGCCAGTCTAGATCTAGATCCAAGCACCAAGTGATGAACAATGTCAATGAGTAGCAAACTCGCATATTTCTTGGTTTTGTTGCATTTTTGTGCGCAATAATATACATTAAAGCATGCTATGTTGTATATTTTCTGAAAGTTTGTCCATTTTTCTCTTCATTTTGTATTTTTTCATTTTAAAAAAATGAAGTTAACATATAAAAATAATTTTTTAAAATATCCATATAGATAGACTTACGGAGTTATGCCCCACTGCTTAGGAAAATGGGGACAGCTTCCTGTTTGAGGTCTTAGGGTGTAATGGGTTACTTTAACACTAGTAGTAGAGATAGCTGACCATGCACTACACAGCTCGCTGGCTGTGTGACCTAGTTTTACCAATGTTATAGCAGATCAGCGCATACTGCCCGACGGTTAGCACCCATTGCCAGGATACATAACTGCATAAATACAATTGCCGCAGGTAGAGATTGGTTGAACGATGCATACTATTGCTGCACTGAGCGGTAGCGAGCGCACGGTAGTATAAATACTATCACCGCATCATAAGGGTTAACACTATTAGCACTAGGCATCCGTAGCCCATGCAACCTTCTCAACATGCAACCCAGTTTGCCTGTGTTATGATTTTACTTGAAAGGCCGCCACTTCCCTGAATGAAATGAGGCAGCTGCACAATTTTGATGCTAGCATCTTCTGGGTCACCAGCATTGAGATAAAATTTGACGGTAGCTTTTGACTGGGTAAGCACACTGGTGAGAACTGATTGAAGACCACTTCACAAGGATGAAGTGAAGAATGAAACCTTCTTCATGTTCACAAATTACACACTAAAGGTATTTCATAAAATACACTTACCTTTTGCACTTCTGTCTGTACTGCTTCTCACAGCCCTCGGCCCTGATTTTAGGAAAGAAAATCATAACTTCAGACATCATGAATATGCCATTTAGAGCTACGGTTTATATACATGTGTTCCTAGTGATTTCTCCAACTCCCTTGACTGCGAAAATCCTGCCTAACTATTGGCAAATCTCCCACCATATGCTGACAAAATAGTGGCAATTTATAATGTTTTTAATATGCTACAAACAAATGAAAAGTTAAAGCTACCACTCTTGATATCAATACAATTTACAAAGATCTTGTATTGAGTAGAGGACATAAATACAAACAAAACTGAAATAAATACTGCTTCTTAATGACAAATTAAAGAACAACATGGTGTCTATAAAATCTAATTATCACTGATATAGGAAGGTTACCAAGAACACCATGGGTGATTATTAGTTCATAATGGCAAAGTGCTCTCTAAATCATTTACAGTTTGAAAAATGGAATGACCCCTGATATGGTTGCTCCTAACTAATGGATTGACAGCCAGACAAAATACAAATATAAGGCATTTGAATGTCTACTGTGTTCCTGTTGTCATTATTTCTAATGTTACTCTTAACTGCACTGCAGGTGATTATGAAACCAAAAGACGTGGAACTTGAAATACTTGAAATGAAAGAACATGACAACGGCAGTACAAAGTAATCTAAACATCTGATAACATTTGATACCACCTCTTGATGTAGACAATCTCATCAGGGTCACAGGTTAACTTGTGCGCATGCTTCTGTCCATCAATAACCCTGGCTTTGTCACGCTTTCGGAGAGGCAGTTTCTCTAAAGGACAATCTGAAACAAACACAACAAAATTTCTTTCAGTTGATCCATCTTGAGTTTTACTCTGCTACATACATTTACAAAACTTCAGTCCTAAATCTTGTGGTCTAACTGTTTCAAAACAGAGATTGTGATTCATCCCCTAGATAACATGAAACATACTTAATAACACTCCAAATTTACCCTATGTGGAACCATAATTCAGGACAGCTCCACTTTGAGATCAGTTCAGAAAGATTTATTCTAATGACAGCACCACCTCAGTAATATAAATAATCTTACGCAGTGCTGCTGCAATATAAATTTTCAAGTTTATTCAGTATTTTCTCCTGCTCTTACGAGTTGGGGAGACATTCTCCCCAAAGCCATAAATTTGAGGGAGCAATTGTGCAGCTTTGAGAGTGATTAGGCTTTTGTCAAGAATGCAAATATTTTTATGGGAGCAACATTTCAGACTCTCTCAAGGCAATGTTAGAAGTTTCTTCCCTAAAAGTCGAACTCATCTTCCATCCTGCCTAGAACCTTGCCTAGAAAAGTGGAAGTAGACCTAGTCTAGTCTACATCTGGAAGGATGCTCCGGTCTTGGCGGACATCAGGGTTAGGGACTCACCATGCTCCTGACGTGGTGGGAATAAGGGTAAGGGATAGGGACAGGGTTAGGGTTGTATTATTAGGCACACGTTCTGGTTAACAATGTGAGTCTTTTTAAGAATTCCTTCCCTACGACCCTAGAGTCTAGTCTAGATCTGAACTGACTTACCGAGAATCAAAGACATCTGACCGCAGAGACAGTAGTAAACATACAGCGGCTTCTCGCCTTGATACTCCTCCTGATCTTTGGTATCTGTACATACAACGCTCTTTGACACCACCTTCGGCATTGTGGCTGTCAGTTACTCTTCTGCACGAATGTAAACACCTGAACTTCAATGTAGACTAGACAGTATTGACAGTAGACACAAACTGACAGTGACAAACGTTTGGTTAAGCTAACTTGTCGCAGTAACGATTTCCGTCGGTGCTAATGTTATGTACGTCATCAGTTCGTGTGTATTCGTCGTTGTACGGTACGATGCATTCGCAGTGTATCGTTAAATAATTAATAATTTTAATAGTAACATTGTGATGCGAATCCACCGTCTAGCCCTAAGCACTAACCACACAGTTCGCCAAGAATCCGTTAATGCCGGGAGCATAGAGTTATTTATTTTTTTAAATTTTACCTGCAGTTCACCAAAGCTGATCTCATACATGTCAAAATATGTCTTGAAATTTGTAAAATACCCTCACAAATTCGTTCGATGTTACGATGGAATGTGTTTCTGGGATTCGATGCATAGTATAAAGCAAACTGACCGCTCAGTTCAAGGAGAGGAAAAAACAAGGTCAACTACAGGCCTGCTGCTTACACTGTCTGACGACAGAAAAAAAAAAACAACCTGGTGATGCATACCTTTCACCCCTTCTCCTCTAGACCCATTTCCCTTCTTTCTTCCCAGCTCCTTTCCTCCCCTCCGCACTAACCCTCTCCCCTCCTCCTCCCCATACACAGCATGAAGAAACTTTCAGAGATCATTTTGAAAAGGCAGGGAGTTCGAGAGAGAAAAAGAGGGAGAGAGAGGTGGAGAGAGGTGGAGAGAGCTGAAGAAGAGAAGAGAAGAGAAAAGAGAGAGAAAGAGAGTTAGAGAGAGAGAGAGAAAGAGAGAGAGAGAGAAAGAGAGAGAGAGAGAGAGAGAGAGAGAGAGAGAGAGAGAGAGGATAAGTTCTTATGATGACAACATAGGGCAAGATAAAATAAACGTAATCATTCTGTTCTTACCGTCCTAAAGACAGCACAGACAAAAGAATTACTGAACTCCACAAAGAACTTAGTGTACACATGAAATGTTGGCTATCTCCTGGGACAGGACCGCTCTTGCATTAAATACAGTTCATTTAGTCATTGGTTTAGCTACAAGATCGGTCCTATTCCGTGATTATACCGAAATGTTTCGCCATCCTCATGAACTAACATGGCATGCAATCTATGAGTTTGAGGTTACCAATTTACTATCGTATTAATTATCTAATACAGTTTATCTAATCCGAAGTATTATGCAAACTTTTCAAACATAATCCTTCGTACCAATGAGTCATTTACAAGCATCGACAATAGGATTTTTTTTTTTTTAGAAGTTGATGATGGTGCCCAGTACACGAATTTTGTCCCCTGATGGCAATGGCAAGGGGCAATACTCTTAATAACCTATACTTAATTTTAAAAAAATCAGGAGTCGCTTCCCTTTACCTTTGACTCGAGCTTATTGAGACTTAGACCCACTCTTATACTAGTTTTACTGCACAGCCGGCATAATATGATGATACAGTTATGTTCTGTATCTTTCTTCTAATTTCTTTTGAAAGCTATGAATTCCGTAATGCACATACATGCTTACATAGATACATTACAGACAGAGCAACCTGTAATTAAACTTAGGCTTATTAGAAACTGACTTAATAATTTACATTTACGGTGCAGTGATGTTAATACAATACCAAGTAAATACAAGCTCACTCATATAATTAATAACACTCAGTCATTTCTATTCATATTGCAGAATCTTGGCAACCCATATCATTAATCTACGTGGGCCGCACACAGCGTGCATGCTAGAACTTGGAAATTCTGGGCCTAGGTCCAGAATTACTGTAAAGAAGATATTGTTGAAAGCCGTAAGATTTAAATAAATTATTTAAAATGATTCCTTACTCTATAGTGGAGCTAGGTTACTGGCAACTAAATTAATGATCCAGTGGAAGGGGGGAAAAGCCATGCTTTTTCATCCTTCAAGATGGTCTAAAAGTAAATGTTTTAAGAAAATTAACAAATAAAACCTCTTGACACATAGCCAGAGATGCCCCCTC